>JAUTBZ010182984.1:0-22800 GCA_032361785.1 Lepetodrilus galriftensis | reverse complement strand
CACGGCCAACGGCTATTTAGAGATGATGCAAAGGGACATAACTCTGTTTGCTCGAACATATTACTATTTGAAATGTAGTACATCATTTGACAAGATAAATAGCGGAACGTTCCCCTATTTAATATAAAATATGATTTCTTTTATAACTAGCGAGTGCTGGGGGATAAGTACATCAGTAAACAACAACTTTTGGATGGATAAATCAAGCGTAATTAGTCTAAGATCGAAATTCGTTTGTCCAATTATACAGGTCTATCAACTGTGATAATATGCCTTTAAGTGATTTCTTATAGTGATTTCAGGCTGCATATAAAGTGAAAAGTATGTATGTTTTTTTAGAAATAATGTGAAAACACTTGTTAATAATGTTCGTCATGTCTACGAATATATCCCTAGTTGTAATAGCCTATACATTCTGATAAAAGATAGGCCTACGTGAGTTATAGACGATAAGCTGCAAAAATGAGTAACATGTTGTTGTTTTTCTCTCTTCCACCAGGGGGCGTGTTAGTACCAACTAATCGACTACTGTTTCTGCTAGTTGACAGTTTATATAATTTACTAGTTCCCGACTAATCGATTAATCGTACCGGCCCTAGTGTAGACCGTGATCAAGACTGCATCGGCACATTCGCAGTCTCCACGGCCAATCAATTACTTGAGGTTGTGCATTACTTCAGTGTTCTCCGTGAGCAGACATGACGTAATTACTGCATAAGATATTGCTGTGACATGGCGGCCATGTTGAATAATAAAGTGCAATCTCTTGGCAGTCAACACTGACAGCGCATAATTAAGTCAAATTAGTTGTTTTCCAAATATGTTTGACCTTTCTATTGCCATGAATATTTAGATTGCAATTTTCTTTGCTCAGTAATTGTAAAACTAATGTAGTACCGGTACATGTACTAACTAATAAAAGGATGGCATCATGACACTGACAACTATCAGAATTGTTTTGAAATGCTATACTCTTGTTCTTTTGTTTTCCAACATCTAAATTTGTTCTATCCATGCAATATATCTGCAGGATCCATATTGCCAGTAATGACATAGTTCATCTGTCCAGAGATGATGCACTTGTATTATGTGGACCGTAATGCCACAACACTGGGTAATCAATATAGGCTAGAGTTGTATTTAGACTTGGTAATCTTGTAATACTAATAGGTAATTGTTAGGCTACATGTACGAGGAAGAGGTATCGGGGGACGGACTCACCAGACCTCTCAGCTTTCTGATTGCAGTCAGTCAGGAGGAGGAAGTTGTTTTTTTACATCATATTTTGTAATTATAACTGAGTAACCTCCAGCATCACCAGGATAGGAAGTTCACAGCAATGTATGCTGGCAGCTTGTTCTGCTGCGAAATCCTACTTGGATATTTTGGTCAAGACAGACTGTACTTTTAACTTTCTCCCTGCTGAATAAAATCAAAGTGTTCTATTTCTGCATGTGATTGGGCAAGTTAACTCGCCTTCAGCGGGGAGAGGGTTAAGGCAACAATGCTAATGACAAAGATCAATGGTTTTGCAAGGATAGACTACTTTCATCAGGAAAACAATGTTTAAAAACAATTATCAATGGTATTGCCAAGTTCTCAAAATGTATTGCAAATTTTTGCAGTCTTTCTTTTTTTCTCTCCATCTCTCTTTTTCACTTTTCTGTCTTTGCCCTCTCTATGTAAACAGTTGGTGTTCTCTCATTGTGATTGATATGTTGACTTGGTCTGTGTTTTCCTGAATATCAAACTGGTGTATGTGGTTCCAAGTGAGTACAAGAATCTTCAGCATTGATCTTTTCTACTCTGACTGAAATCAATTGCTGTATTCCCTGTATTGTGCTCCCAGCTCCAATACCTGCTGGTTGCCAACTTCCCTGGCCATATTGAAAGTGACTTGCCTTCAACTTGGCATCAAACTTTAGATGTTTTCAAGAGTTCTCAAGTGTTGAAGTTCTAGAGAATGTCAGTTGACATTGATTTTCTAGTCTCCTAGCAATGTTCATCTAGTAAATAGATAACAGGAGAACATTTTAATGAGTTTATGCGGTAAATATCCAAATGTGATGGTACCAGATAAGAACAAGCTCTACAAACTGGTCACATGGATTTTCAATATTTTCGTTTTATGCTTGTCAGTTTTTCTTTTTTTGCAGATTGCTCCACATCCCAGTAAACACGATGACTCTCATACGGTATTTCCACTGACCACAACTTGAGAACCTTGCTAGTATCATCTATCATTAAGACTGATACTTTAAGACTGTTATCAGAAATATTTCTTCTTCCCAATCGAAACTTGAGTCAAATTTGACTCTAATCTTTTTTTCATCATACGTTTGTCTCATCCTGTACTTTTCACTTCTTGGAAAGAATGTTGCACTACTTTGAGAAGCATCTATTCCTATATTTGATTGGCATTTGTCTTGATGCAATCCTACACCTGACGTGATTCATTGGAGAGTCGTTATACGGCTTATTACAGCTCTGCAGACAATGTATTCCAGGAGTGAAATCAAATCCTGTTCCTGCAAGAAATCTCTTATGGTGATGAGCAGCTGTGTAATGTTCGATTTCCCGAAGTAGAAACCTTGTCACATCATTTAACCATCAATTTGGTATTCCAACTTAATAGAGTGAATACAATGGATGTATTTCCATGTTGAAATTTCCTGCTTTTTGCATGACATACCTTGTATGTCATGGTAGACTAGTTCATTTTGCTATTAATGGAGGTTTCATGGCGTGCCAAGTAAGCATAAATTCAAAATCGCTTCACTTGAAATTTTAATAAGCCAGTATTGACCATTCTTTCTTCATATTGATCGGCAGGTAAATCATCCTACCAACATTGTCTACATGGTTCTGTAAGATTTCTGGAGTTTCAATGCAGGCCGTCTATAAGATTAATATCCTCCAGCCCTGATTGAGCATAAGGGATATTTCCATGGTACTAGCTAGGTGCATCAGATGGCTGAGAAGATTGAAATAGTGGAACCTCGATACATCATCGTAAGATTTCTCAGCTTCCTCTGGCTGCCAACATTTCCATGCTGTCGAACAATACCTAATGCGTTGCCAAGATGTCGTCATGGATTATTCTCGTAATTCCTTCTAAGAACCTGGTCAAAATACATGACTGCTAATCTGGCGATCACGTCCACAGGAAGCGCAAGGATCATCACCTATGTGTCTATTCATACAGAATATTTGCTCAAAGTCTTCTAAGATCGGACCATCTTCTGGTACATTGCACTTGAAGTACATGCATTGCCATTTTCTACTGGTTGTGGTATCTTCCCGAATAACCCCAAATTGTGCAGTACTAATCGATAATATACTTCCAATGTAACTTGATTCGTGGTTAGTACCTAATTAGACCTATTGGGAACTGTTTACTAGCATGTACTCTTCTGATATTACATATTGATAGGAAGCCACACATTTGGCACCACTGTGTGTATGGTTATGCATATGTTACCTAATTACCAATCCCTTCGCGGGTTCAAATATAGCGTGGTTTCGTAATTAATTTATCCTCTCGTCAGCGAGTCTTAAAACCTTCTGTCAGCATTGTGTGAGTGTGGTAAAGCTTGTTAAGAGGACACATGTCCCTGGACACTTGTGTGATTTTATTCTCAAAGAAAACAGAACTGGCAATGTGAAGTGTCATTTGGTTACTGTTGGTTTAAATGTGTCTGTAACCATGGAAATGGTTGAGAATGCCCTGACATTTGAGTTATCTAGGGGACATTTTGTATGAAGTGTTTCCAGGCAACTCTGCCTTGACAACACCTGATACTGCCCACATCTCCGCTACAACCTGCTGTAGTGTACTAATTAGTGTATGCATAGTATATCGTGTCACTTTTATAATGTGTGTAGTTACTCTGTAAAACATTTTGTTGTCAACATTAAAGAAAGATTAAAGCATCAAGGCAATGCTTTTTTAAATGTTATGTGACATGCTATATAATAGTGATCCATGTTTTAAAGTTGAGAGTTTGTAAGGGTTTCAGATAGGCATATACAGTAGACCTCGCATATACCGGCCTCGGATAAATCGGACACTCGCATATAACGGACTGAATATGAAGTCCCCAGTCCCGTCTAACGCTAATTGCGGCATACAAGTATAACAGACTTCGCATATAATGGACAGATATAGCCGGTCCCAATGAGTCCGTTATATGCGAGGTCTACTGTACATTTACTTTTTAATGAACTTGTGCATATATTTCCATGTCAAATTCACCATGTCCTACTTTTCCCATATTATACAGTATATGTAAAGGCGGCTCTCCACATGAGAGTAAATGTCGACATATTTCTGTGAGTTACTGTCGATAGAACATGTTCTCATGACTTTCAGATTTCAGATAGTTACTAGCAGGCTGTAGTCCACGTGCAAATCGCTGTCGGACAGTGTAAAATCGCTGTCGGACAGTGAACTAGCGCAAGAAAAGTCGCACGTGGAGAGCCGCCTTTAGGGTCATATACCTCAACATTTACCTAAGATTATTATTGATGGTAATTTAATAGGTGGTTAGTCAGTATTGTACGTTACATGTTAAATGTATTGTATGTCACATGTTAAATGCATTTCATGTTAGTTGTTAAACGTAGTCACTGGGTTAACAAATAACAATCCCAGAATGATACACATAGCTCAGAGCAGTCTCTTGTTGCAGGGCTCTGGACTAACATATGCCCCACGTACAAGGCCAAGTTAAATTGTACTGCGGGCAACATACTTTTTAACATTTTGCACCTTTGAGTAACTCAGAATGTTAGTCTAGAGCCCTGTGTTGATCTCCAGTTCAAGGCTGGTATCAACACTATTGTCACCTATCTCAGAGTTTCATTATCTACGTGTGATGTGGTGGTGGTGGTGGTGGTGGTTGAGGTGATGGGAATCAATGGTGTTTCAATTAATTAATATCACTTGAGTGATTAATGTTGGCAGAAATTGGTGATGTGTAACATTACATGATGCACTTTCTGTAAGATTACATGATGGACTTTTATGTAAGATTACATGATGGACTTTCTGTAAGATTACATGATGGACTTTCTGCTTCTGTTACAGGTGAGGATGTCGGAGCTAGAGGATCACAAGATAGAGACGTGGCGAGGTGGGTACAATGTAACAGCACTGGGAGGGAAGTCATCACAAAGATACATCACTGTAGCCAGGCCTGAGGCACTTTGCCTTGTAATACGTTCTTGTACATCCTACAAGTACATCGGAATGCTCTTACGTCAGTGTTGCACTGTTGTTACCGTGGAGTATCCATGGAAACACTACCACATTGGCGCCCGACATTGGTGCCCCAATGTAATTTAAATGGGCCTCAGGGGTCAGATTATTCAATGAAGGCAGTTTTATTGTTTTGCCTTGCGACTGTGACAACATGAAAAACTAGCAAAATCTGCTGAATTTCTGCAGTTGGTATTATTGCAAGGCCTCTTATATTGGAATATGTCAAGGTTACTTATTACGTGAGCTATAGGCTTGGTCAGTATAGTATACAAAGTTTGGTCTGGCAATACTAATAGGTTGGCAAACTTTAATGTTAATGTATTTGTTTCTTATTCTGCACGGAATATTAGATTTCAATGTTTATCATTAGTTCTTCCCAAACCATCACATTGGATCGTGCCATCACTGATTGCTCTGTAAGCAGATTGAGACTAGATCACTTAACTACTGAGGCAAACTTGTGCAGTGGCTATTTGATTGCTAAGTAAGTTCCTGTACCATACCGTGCGGACTGAATACTCGGCTGTGTTGAAAACCAGGGCATGTTGTTAGTATGCATGAAACACTTAATCAACTTCCTGGATTGGCCACTGAATGTATAAGCACAACATGTGATTGTCCTAGTGTATTGATCTACGTGATAGATGGCAGGCCCTATCCATTAGACTGAAACTGGACTGACTAGCTTATAGAAAACACAAACTGACAAATTGATGCAGTTTAACATAATAATTACTGAATCGATAAGGCCAGATTTCCTGCTGGAGATTGTTCCCCGGAGACGTGTTCAAAATGGCAAGTGTTGCATGTTCAGAAGGGCAAGTGTTGCATGTTCAAAAGGGCAAGTGTTGCATGTTCAGAAGGGCAAGTGTTGCATGTTCAAAAGGGCAAGTGTTGCGTGTTCAGAAGGGCAAGTGTTGCATGTTCAGAAGGGCAAGTGTTGCATGTTCAGAAGGCTAAGTGTTCAGAAGGGCAAGTGTTGCATGTTCAGAAGGGCAAGTGTTCAGAAGGCCAAGTGTTCAGAAGGCCAAGTGTTCAGAATGGCAAGTGTTGCTGGCTGTGTCGTGGTGCTAGGCAGCCTGCGTGGTCGCTAGTACATCGCTTGTCATTTTGAACGGGCCAGAGGTTTTATCGATTTCCCATCGCCGGCAATGAACATTATGTGAAGTGTTGTTGATATTAGGTCACGGGTAATCTGGAACATTGGTTGGCAGATGGGTCCATTGGACAATCTCTGAGAGTTATCATCGTTCATCAAGTGTTTGACAATATATTTGTTGATCATTACCTGTGCCAATGGGAGGGGGTTAAGTGAATTCATATTTATTGCTGTATTTCATAAATATTACTTTTGTAAATGTCAAGATTTGGTTTTGAATAACTACAGATTGTAGATAGTATGAAAGATAGATGATAGATAGTATTTATAGATGCAGCTGTAGTATGAAAAGTGTTAACCAAGTGTCAGTATTGGCAGGGTTACGGCAACACCCAGTGCTACAGGTATTGGAGGTTTTCTCCTAGTACAAACTAATAAGCTGTTGTATGACTGAACTCATCTTGAAAGGAGCTATAAACCCAAATTAATTAAATAAAAGTATATACTTTTACTGTTTTATTGAGAGAGAAAAATGTGTTCTTTTGGCTCAAGCGAGTCCGAACCCATCGCAGATAACATAAACTTGAACATATTTAATAAGTTTACATTTGTTTAAATCTTGCTGGTTCAGAGGAATGAATTCTTCTCCAGATAATAATACAGATAATTCTGCAGAAGCTATAATCTATTAACTTTATCCTTAATTAAATGACACTAGGTACTACTTCAAGATTGTTTGTATTTAACAATCGTAAATCGTGTTTCAGAGGTACTGCGAGACAAACAGAAGGCATTTGTGAGCATTGACCCCGACGCTAGTCTGTACAACGCTGTGAAGACGCTGATCGAAAACCACGTCCATCGTCTTCCTGTGGTGGACAGCAACACCGGCAATGCCATCTACATCCTGACCCACAAGAGAATCCTCCGCTTCTTACACCTTTATGTAAGTACCACATCCCTGGGGACCACGTCCTTGCAAACCACGTCCATGCATGCAGTGTTCATGCAAACCATGTCCTTGGTAACCACATCCTTGGTAACAATGTCCTTTCATTCAAACCACATCCTTGGTAACCACATCTTTGTAAACCATGTCCTTGAGCACCACATCCTTGCAAACCACATCCTTTCAAACTGTGTCCTTGGTACCCACATTCTTGTAAACCATGTCCTTGGTAGCCACATTCTTGTAAACCATGTCCTTGGTAACAATGTCCTTGGTAGCCACATCCTTGTAAACCATGTCCTTGGTAGCCACATTCTTGTAAACCATGTCCTTGGTAGCCACATTCTTGTCAACCATGTCCTTGGTAACCAGATCCTTGGTAACAATGTCCTTGTGAACCACGTCCTTGGACTCCACGCCCTTGGGCCAATGCATGGTGCTGCTGGCAGGTCTGCTCATTAGGTGATCAGAAATAAGTTACGAACATGTTTCAGCTTTATGGCCTTATGGCCACGTCTTACATCGGCTGTGTGATGTATCAGGGAATCAGCTCATTGGGTGGTAATTGGAAATGATGGGTCAGCGCGAGTGCAGCTGTGCTCTAACGTGAATTAAGATATTAAATTATTTAGCCTTTAATATAATAAGAAATTGTTCGGCAAGTTTCTTCTTAATGGTAATTAGTTTGAAGGTTAATACATCTGTATATTTTGTCCCTTTTATGTTAGGTCTTTCATATTCTAATCTGATCAATATATTTGCAACGTGATCTTTGTGACATTTCAGATTCAAGATCTCCCTAAGCCTAGCTTCATGAACAAATCCATCCGGGAGCTTAGCATAGGGACCTACGACAATGTCATCACAGTAAGTAAAATCTCGTTTTCACATCATTTGTTGGTTTTTTCATGAGGTGGTTATATTATATTGACATTGATGAATTGAAGTATTTCAATGCTGAATGCACTGTTGAGTGTTGAATTCAATGTTGGCTGCTCAGTGCAGTGTTGAATGCTGAAGAGTGTTGCTGGTGACTGATTGTTTGTTGCTTCTCCTCTGCAGACCTCTCAGGACACCCCGCTGATCAAGGCCCTGAACATGTTTGTGGACCACAGGATATCGGCCCTGCCTGTCGTGGACGAGCACCACAAGGTGGTCGACATCTACGCCAAGTTTGACGCCATAGTGAGTACAGTTCCGCCTCCTTCACACGAGTGGCTGACGGTTAATGCAGTGGTAGACCATCTGACATCAGAGTGCAGGGTCATATGTTTTAATCTGAGCCGGGAGCTTGGCATCCATGTCCGCAAGGGTTGACTGTTGTAGATCCGTAATCTGGACTGTCACAACTGTTAGTTTGGTTCGTAATCGGGGAATTATCCATGATGAGAAATATTGAATAATTTCTACAGATTGAGTGCTCATCTTTTTCCTTATTATATATCAAATTTAGAAGGAAATATTATGCATATTCACAATTCTGTATGGATCAGTGCAAACCATATCATTCCATGTTTCAAGTTATCTTTTATTGTGTTCTAGAACCTTGCGGCAGAGAAAACTTACAACAACCTCGATGTGACGATCTCTCAGGCCCTCCAGCACAGATGTGATGTAAGTGTTTAAACGTTACTTACTTTCTTTACATTTCCTTAAACTTGGCATCAACCAGGATTATGACATAAATTGTTCTGTGAGAAAATTTGGGACACAAACTTCTATTCAGGCTTTAATAACAATGACCCTTCTGTACTGTTAAACTATTGAATGAAGCATTATAAAATCTCCACGGCTGTCATGTTTCAGGGATTTGAGGGCGTGGCCAAGTGTCAGGAGAAGGACACACTTGCACGTGTCATTGAAACCATCGTCAAGGCTGAGGTACGTACATAAACTTCTGAATAATCGTCTTCAAAAGAAAACGACTCCCAATGTAATGAAAATACAATCAATTTTGAATTCCTACTTAACCCTCTCCCTGCTGAAGGCGAGTTAACTTTCCCGATCACATGCAGAAATAGAACACTTTGATTTTATTCAGCAGGGAGAAGGTTAATTCGAAAATAAAAAGTAAAATTATTATTTTAATTGGATTATTATAATTTCATGACAAATATTTTGTTGCATATCCAAATAATTTAGAAATTTACATTATTTACATTACGCTGTGACGTAAAACAATAATTGACTCACTACATTATGGAGTGTATTCGTTTCAAACACTCGACCAACTCTAGGGTGATGAAATTAGCAAAAGACCAAACACTCATGATGATACGAGTACCCTCTTTGGCTAATTTCATCACGCGACCGTCGCCCTAGGGTAGGTCGAGTGTTGAATCGAATACGCTAGTGTATTTGAAAGTTCTGAGTTGTGATGACCAACATTTCCAACAATATTAGAGTAACTGGTGTGTATTGTTTCAGGTGCACCGACTGGTGGTGGTTGATGAGGAGGACCATGTGATGGGTATTGTGTCTCTCTCCGATCTCCTCTCCTTCATCGTCCTCAAACCAATGGGTGAGTCCGTATCTGCGGCTGGTCGAAATTCTGAGAAGAATTGCGCCACTGAATATTCATTCTCACAATAATTTGTATGTCTCCATTATCAGTAAATATGGTATCATAAAGATGTTGCAAGTTCGTTATAGCGTTATTTGGATTTGGACAATAATTTAGATTCCTGGATTTTCAGTAAATATATCTCATAGACAAAGGATGCAATGGTCAAGGGGAGATAATTTGAATTTTTGTCAATATTTCTATTTTAGATATGCAAGCTAAATTCTTCTTCAACCTTTAAAGATGATTAAAACTTGGTATACTTTCCACCTGTTATTTCTTCAGTGTTATAATAATAATTTCCAAAATATGTTGGTTTTTCAGCATTTGAAGAGACCAAAAAGTCTTGATATGCAAATACTCAGGGGTATTTTCTGTGATGATTGACAGCACAAAGTAGCCAATGATGGCCCAGCTAACTCATAATTCCTGCTAGACAACCAATAAGAAGCTTGGAAACAACGGCCTGCACGAGTTATGAGTTGAGATGCTAGGAAGAGGAAGAGAAGCAAGGGCTGTGATAAACTATCTAATCTACATACGCTGCTTACTCAAGTGGTGCCATGTTGTGTGATGTGTTGTACAGTCTGTGTGTGTCAGATCCACCACTCAGTGATAGGCCTACAGTGGACTCCACAACTCTAGCAGCAGATCAAGCGTTGCATCTAGAGAAAGTATTTGAATCGTTATCTGGAAACGACCACAAACTACGCACATTCATCAACCGTGGTGCACAATCTATTACTTGTTTATAATGCTTGAAAGGTCTCCATGATCAAAGGTTGGAAATTAATAGTATGCAATGTATATAAGAACGTTTATTAGTGGATATCTTAAAAGGTTTTAGGCAACAGGTGGCTCACATCTTGTAATGAAAAGAACCACGCGACAAACTTTCGGCAATTCCTAGATGCAGCATTGACGACCCATAGTTACCCCAGTCTGACTATCAGTGTTACGTACGTCTTTGTGGTTGTCACGGAGCAGTAGGCACATTTTATATAGGAAGCATACAGATGGTTGCACATCAGATAGCTGCATGCCTGCTGTTTGGCTCATACACAGCGCAATGGATCTACACCAGTGGAGACATTTAGTACAGTAGTGAAAGAAACATGGAATGAGTTTCCACAGAATGCAGAGCCGGTTACAAACATTTCTCTAATGAAAAATATTTACGTTACAAATCATTTTTTCTTTCTTTGTTGGCTGTTTATTATTTATGTTATGTTTGAGATATTAGTTGTGAACGAATGGTTTTGGTATTGGATATTTGTTTTGTAGAACTTGATATGAATGATATTGCCTGACAAAAAAAAAATGATTAAAGTTTAGTTAGGAAATACAGTTGGAAAATACAGACATGTGGAGGAAGTCCATTCAGAGTTGTATTAAGATTCCGAGTTGTCAGCGATATCCAAATTTCAGATTATTGCATATGGGTGAAAGATTCCTGCTGGAATGTTGAGCAACAATTCACTCTCTCCAAATTGTACACAATGATGAATTACATACATTCAAAACATTGTTGCTCATGATGGTTTGACATTTCTTAGAAAGTTTTCCATTATAATAAATAAATAAAAAGGAGAAGAAAAGAAACCTGGTGGCCTATTCTCGAAATGTTCTTACAAACTTCTTAGCCTAAGAACAATTTGTAGCCGTACTGTAAGAATCGCTAAGATTGTCTTACGATCGCAAGAACGTTTTGAGAATAGGCCGCCAGGACTAGATGTATGTGGAGGCTTATTCCAAAGTCGCCAAACTAATTAGAAACACCAAATTCTTGCACTGAAACCCTGAACTGTCTTCAGTTATGCAAATCAAATCAATCAGCAACATTGGTGTGAAGATTTCTTTGCTTCCAGTGTTTTTGTTTTCAGTATGATTTTAAGTCATATTGTACTTCTGTCTGCCTTGTATGTTCAGTTTCCAGAGATAAACATTTTACTCTGTACGTTTAGCTTAAAACCATACGAGACAGGATGTTTATCCTTGAACTGCTCGAGAAACTGCTTGTGATGCTGTTAGTTCTAAGATATTGGTTTTTCTATATAAATCTTAGACGTCCTTTGTGCTAATATAGTAGCAAATGGGTGAAAAACGTTGAAACTCCATAATCACTAACACTGCTTCCTTTGTGATCCTTGGTTCTGTGTTGTAGGTTCATTAACTGTTTGGCAAGGGTACTTGTTCCACAGAATGGTTTTAGTCCTACAAAATCCACAAACATGCTATACGTGAAACTGGTTGTGATTCTTGTAGTACAGTACAATCATTCTGTGAAATGGGTACTAGTTGTTTTGTTTTTTATCATAACTGCTGCCATTTCATTTCAATTCAGTTATGGATTGTAAATCCAGATCTGGGCTTCTGGAATTCAAGTGGACTTGCATTAAGTAAGCCAGCATCTGGTATGAATATTGCGAAATGTACTAAAAGTTAACTTGCATCTTTCATGGATGGCAGAATTATTTTACTCAAAGAAATGTGGCCCCCGATATGACTATTGTATAAAGTGTTACCTGTATATATCCTGTGTTTAGTCTGTCCAGTGTTATTGGAAGCTAGCTAGGTACTACTTGTACCAAGTTCCCTAATACATTGAAATACTGGGACAGAGCTCGCCAGAATCCATTCTGTGATTCAGAAGTAATCATTTATGACATTATCCGTTAATATATCCATGAAGATTTGACATTGAAGGCCCCAGATTGCTTTCATGTTTTCTAAAAATTACAATTATTTAGCAAAATCGTGTTTTAAAATATTTATCAGAAATGACAATTTGAAAAATAATTGTTACATTTGTGTGATTAACATCCATGAAATTGAGAAATCATGTTATCACTGATCGGTGTGAGAGTGTGTGTCCATGCATCGCTGGAGAGGAAGACGTTACTTTGCTGTGCACGTTGCTGTAGATATTACATACGTATGTACAGACCAGAGAGAGAATATATACTCTGGGAACTAGTGGACAGAACATGCAGAATGTTGTCAAAGTTGAGTTGGTTACCATTTTCAGAATTTGCCAACATCTTTGTTTGATTTAACAAACAGAGTGATTGCCGATTATTAAAGCAATATTCCGATGTAAAGCTCGTTCTTAGAAATGTTTAGTGTCTGAGAATTCAGCGATATGAAAAGAAAACCAAAACAAACGTGTACAACAGCTGAATCTTCATTGAAAACTATTTGGGTGTTTTTATATACTTCCTCAGTGAGTATGTAATAATGACATTTGCACAGGTTGTCAGTAAATAAATTAATTCTGTACAGTGATGCTTTGTTTGTTATTAGTTTCACATTTATTAACTGAAAGGGCACCTACACTTTCCACAGGATAAGAAACCATCATTCCATGTTTCAAGTTTTGGTGATGAAAATGCACTTCCAAATATACTACCGTCAGAAAATAAGGGAACGATACTGATATTCCTATACAGAACACATTAAAACAAGAACATAAGTGGTATTTCTCAAAACTAAGTAAATTAATTGTAATGAAATTTTCAACCCAAGTGCGAAAATGCATGGGCAATACCATATTTTATTGGGTTTAACAGTGGCACTTTGAATTTGCCTATACTAAAAGTGTTACCATTATGCGTTCCCTTATTTTCTGTCGGTAGTATATAATAGGAAGATGATCCAAATATTAATTACTTCAAGCTTTCCTCAACAGTTGGCGGCTATGTGGCGTAATGGTTAATGTGGAGTGCGGAAGGTCGCAGGTTCTATCTTCAGTCACGTCATACAAAAACACATAATTAAAGATGCTTGGTGCTCAACATCTGGGGGTCGTTCAAACACCCAAGCAGCTTGCAAGCGACTTACAAAACTAGCCACTGTCTCACGAGTTGCATGGACCGTACATGGGAAAGGGGACCAGTTTAGCTAAGCAGCTTACTCAGCGCTTGACTGATACACTGAGGAAAGTGTGGATGTTACTGTATACCTCTCTTCTGATCGAGTACTACATGCTATACCATTTAAATGTAAAATCTATGTACTTTCTGAGAAAGTAAGATCACTGACCCGCAAGATCACCCATCAACTGTTTATGCTTTTGGGTTGGTTTGGTTGTAGCATGGTTTTGTTTTAGCATGTGTACGTGACATCATAGCTATTTGGTCCAGTGGTAGCGACTGGAACTCAAGATTCTGTTTTGACCAGACTGGTTCGATCCCAGGTTCGGACACATGAAATTTGTACAATGCGATGTATTTCCGATATTCGTACACTTTCTCCGAAATGAAGGAATTAATGCTTTGTTCATTTGATATGAGAAAGTGTACACGTACACTTAGAACAACATGGCAACGAGACGGAAGAGGGGTATAAACTGGTACAAGCAGTTGGAACAGTTGGAAGTACTGGCCAGGTTTTGTGTTTTTCAGAATGTGAGAATGTAGTCATATTTTCTGATTTCCTTGGTAGCCTTGTCTGCACTGGTTTCTAATACATGCAAAATATGCATACACGTGTCAAAGTATGTTATAATTATATTAAAAGCATCAGAATACTTTACAGTGGTTACCATAAACATGTAATGTCAAAATGCATATTGATACATTATTAGTGTCACCTGGTCAAAGAGCCTCGGACAGTTGTTCAAGTGCTTTCACTTTTTATACACATTCTGAGCATATTTGAAACTCAAGCTTATTGTAAAGCTACAGGTTTTAGCAGGGTCATCTTGTAAATACATTTCTCAAAGCTCTCATATCCACTACGGGACCATAGCGCTCTTGTAAGTGCACAATCCCCATGTATTTGAGATCGCTTTGCGAGTCCTAATGGTCTCGTAGTAGATGTGAGAGCTTCGAGAAATTATACCTAGCCACATATGAGTAAACGTCTTGAAAAGCTGACATGACACCAATACAAATACAATATACAGTAGACCTCGGATATACCGGCCTCGGATAAACCGGACACTCGCATATAACGGACTGAATATGAAATCCCAGGTCCCATCTAACGCTAATTGCGGCATATGCGTATAACGGACCGCATATAACGGACAGAAATAGCCGGTCCCAAAGAGTCCATTATATGTGAGATCTACTATATTTTCAATGCTTAGGTTGTAATTCATCTGTACTTGAATCTGTTGATGTGTATAAATCTGGCCAGAAACATGGGAATAAGAAGAAGATGGCTGTACAGATGTGATGTTTGTTTATTGAGTCCTGCACGGAGGGCAGAGCAATGTTAATACATGTTTCAGTGTCTAAGGCAGTACAAGAGTTACGACATGAAGCTGCTTTGAGCTTGCATAGTCTCAACAGTAGGCTGGAATGATCTGAACAAAATGCTCAAAGCTTTGCCTTGGTCTAAAACTTATCATTTTCTGTTGGTAAATAATATGCCATTACTTTCTGGGTATCGTTTCTCGAAGCTCTCATATCTACTATGAGACCATATGGACTCTCGTAGCGATCTCTAATACATGGGGATCATGCACTTACAAGAGCGCTATGGTCTCGTAGAAGATATGAAAGCTTCGAGAAATGATACCCTGGTGTACACTATTAAACTCCATCTGCCTGAAAATAATGCCATATTGGTTTCTATGCAAGCCAAATTATTTGATGCAATCAATTAAAAATTCTATGGAGTAACTGTTAAATTCCAAAATCTCTTCATGCTGAATAGTTGAAAATGCCTTTGAGATTTGATGTTTTTTCCCCTCAAATTTCTGTAGAATATGTAAATTCAAGAGGGCACTGAATAGATTGTAACCATATAATGACAAAAAAAAATATAAGAAAGCTTATGTGCAGTTTCCTAAATTGGAACAAACAACACTAGTTTCTCCGTGAGTTGTTCAAGATTGTCAATCATAAAATGATTAATCTAATACTAAACAAGAAAACCGCAAGCAGAAAATAGCGACCAGAATAATTCTTGCATATTTCCACGACCAGTCGACTCGATCGACTCACAACCAAAATTCACTGGATTAAATACGAAATACCATACAAACATCGTCACACCAACATGATAATATACGGTCAGTGTCAACACTGCGGCAGTCCATGCATATTGCACCTGTTGTTTCCAGCTTACTTTGTACATCCTGCTTGGACCTATATACATAAATCTGAGTTATCACATTATATAATCTAGCCAAAACTAACCATTTCCACTAATATTCTGATATCTCAATCTGCCAATCAAAACGAAGCACTGCCTCCATTTGTGTGCAGTCACATGCATGGTTACCAATGACAACAAGGATGAGGTAAGGGTGAAATGATTGGACGAATGGCATGTCAGTCATTGTAGCTTACAACATTGTAAAAATCGGAAACCATTGAAAACATTGAAACATGATTCCATGTACTGTGATCACAACAAACTTCAGGAACAGAAGAAATAATTGTTGAAACATTTCTTCTACAAATACACCTTCAGTAATTCCTTTTCATACAAGTTATATTTTAACAGAGGAAATCTATATGCCGTCGTTAATTGGTTGAAGAAACACCATGCAATGCTTTGTTGATTAAAAACACTTTCTATTAGAAGATTAGACATGTAGAAAACAATTACACACAAATTGCAGTTGAAAACTCTGACAAACACTGGAACGTGTGATAAATGTCAATGTAGTACGGTAATCCTTGTTGTGATAGCTGTCATGAGAAGGATAACATTCAGAACTTCAAACAAGCTCATTACACATTCAGGATAACTCAGGATAACAGGATAACATGTATTGACAGGCAAAGTATGACCCGACTGTTCACTTGTTCAATGTTCACTATAGGATAATTCATGTAAAAGTTCCTGTGACATTTCAGTAAGGATCCCTTGATTGTATAGGTCGTATTCTTCACGGTCCCTTCATTCTAACATCATACACCATTGTCTTACATCTTCACACTTCTGTGAGTCACTCTGACACTTGCCATAGGTATATGGACTTACTTAGAGACAAGTTAGAAAATCCACACTCGGCTGACAGCATAGTTGCGATGTTCACCCTTTGTTTCCACTACATGCTCACACATCGTACAGGTCGTAGTTCTCCAACACTGGTATTACCTTCCAATCAACAACCATGGACACAACCTGAGTTGGTATCACTGATTCAGATAAAGATCGCTAGACATATCTCACTCACAGGCCATGAAAACCCATCCGAGATCAGATAAGTATGTGTACATGAGTGAGTGTACTCAGAAACTCTTATGTTCTTCTAGGATAAATCACAGCTGTATACCAGCTTCCGAGACTGTTCTTCTTTGTATTCTTAGAGATGTTGTTCATCAATGTCCTTTAGACCACTTTGGTACTTCAACTTAGGACTGTCCTGAATGAATGTGGTCCAGTGACAACACACGGCCAGTCCCACGCACACAACTCAGCAGTCATCATGACCAGCGCTGAGGACCTGTGATGTCACGCTGTAGTCATCAAAGATTCCAAATGTTCATCTGTACCTGGAAGAGTTGCCTCCCATTACCTGTGTGCTTCTAGGCACTGCGAAGAATCAAAGAAATCTCATTCCTTCTTCACTTTGGGACACCCTAGCAACATTTGAGGATAGCACAGGATAGCGTATCCAGTTTTGCTACAACCACAATGTCCCTGTCACATTTACGTCACCCAGGGCTTGGTTAGTACAACACTGAACTTCACCAGTATTGACATTGGTTGGAACAGTACCATCACTCCTGTCAGTCTACTATCTCTTGGAGTCGGATTTCTCCGCAGTCCTTGCACCGATTCCGTTCATGCTGGTTTTGTCCTTCCCCGGCTGCTGAGTAATACTTTGTCTCTTCATCATCTCGTTCGTCTCGCGGACCAACTCCTCCAGCTTCCTCTGCTCCTCCAGGATGTGCTGCTGAGCCATCACCTTCTCCTCCCCGGGAGACTGACCTCCTCCTCCTCCTCCTCCTCCTGCCTTCTGGAGGAGACTGGACCTCCGCTCTGGAGGAGGAGGCTTTGGCTTCTTGGCCCCCGCCTCTCGATGTGTCGCCTCCGTGGTGGCGGTCTTCCTCATGATCACGCTGCTGGCTTGAGAGTCGACGCTGGTGCTGGACCCGGTGCTCTCACTGCTGCTGCCACGCTCGTCCCGTCTCGGGCTCTCCGCTTCACTCGCTCGGTGGATTATGCGCTCGGGAGCGACCTTCTGGCTCTGGAGGTCGGGACGATTCATGTTGGCGTAGATACCTGCCACGAGATCCTTTTCGAAAACGGACGTTGGTTTCTTTGGTGGAGGAGGCTTGGGAGTAGAAGAAACGGGACCTCGAAGATGACCCTTGTGTGATAAAATGTTTTTGTTCTCAGAGTCATTGGGTGAAGGAGACGACACTGATATTGACCTGACTGGTGACACTCCTCCTCCTCCATTGCTGGATGCTGTCGGCAGGCGGCTGCTTTTTCTGGGAGGAGGAGGTGGAGGAACCTTCTTCTGTTTATCACTGGTCTTGCCGCTGGGAGACGTGGCCTGAGATGACTTGCCTGATGCCTGTGGAATGCTCATCAGTTGAGATCGGGACACGTTATCACCTTTAATCACATATGTGTCATTGGCACTGTTTGATTTGGCTGGAGAGTTCACTTTAGAGGATGGTATCCTCACGGTGTAGTCCATCGTGGCTTTGGGAATAGTTACCTCCCTTTCTGGAGACGTCGGCGGAGACATGTCCCCAAAGAATTTTGTTCGCACTGCATGTTTATCACCAGCAGCTACAGCTCCGTGGAACTCCTCGACCTCCGACCCCTTCCTGGCCACGTTGCTGATCTTCTCCGTGGTCTCGGTCAGGGGCATGTGGGCCAAGGGGGGAGCACTCTTGGGGCCGGTGTCCACCAAGTCCTTCTGGTCGACTTCCATCTGGCTCTCAGACGCCGGTCGCAGCGCCTTGGTGGCGATCTCCAGTGACTTGCCCATCTTGAGCCCCATCTGCTGAGTACTGATCTTCTTCTTCCTCTCTCGCGATGACTCGGCCGCCTGTAGGACAGAGATATACCAGGCAGTCAGCACAAATAGCAACCACGTCTGGTCACGATATACTTATTACTTATGCACACAAACAAATATACTGAAAACAAATTACTGAAGAATACGACTATGAAAATATTCATAACATAATATTCAACTATGAACATTAACTGATACAATTTAATGGCAATTGAGAAGAAGCATCTTTTACTAAATATTAGTTGCGCAACACAATTGGACATCAATTTAGGATCAATCAGGTAGCAATTATATGAAACAAATCAACAAAAAAACATACACAGTAACGGGGGTGAGGGGTGGGGGGGATAAAACATCCTCGACAATTGCCATAGCAGGAAAATCAAAACTAGACCAAACTGATGACCTCAAACTAAGTATTGAAGATTCCCACCTATGGTATAGCTAATTACGAGGAAAGTGGACTACAAAACTGAACAGTTATGTTGGATGCAGTGATCAAAATGTTTTGTGCTTTGCACATGTTTACCGCGATTTGATAACAAAATTAGTTTATTTAATTCAAAGTTGAGGTCATAAGTAAGGTCAATATTTAAATTAATAATTATATACACACAAAAACAAATAAATATAATACAATTCATAAAATGAAAGTCTACGTACGGTACAACTCCAACTGACAACATCCTGGCTACACCGATTAAGGTTAGAAATGAGACTTACACATTCACTGAGGTAAAGATAGTAGTTTATCCGTACCTCTATCTGCTGTACCCGCGAGTCGTGGTTCGGAACAATAGATCGGATGTTCTCTAGCACGGCTTTCTTCTCTTCAAAACTGGGGTCGTTCTGGTTGGTGGCGATTGTTGGAATCTGTGGAGGTCGGTGCTCCTGAACCGACGCCAACCTGCAGGGGAGATAACAACCATAGGTGAAGGAGTGAATATGGAGTTTAATGTCACTGAGGACATCTTTGACCCATTTGCAACGATACAACCATTGGTTAAAGGCTTCATGTTGACATTCATCTCAACTAGACTTTGTTGCATTTTGTGTTCCATGGAGTGAGGAGATTATTGTTTTACATCACAGTGGGAATCTTTCAGCCATGGCCTGACTGATAAAATGGAAACAAATTCAAATAAGATAAGCTAGTTGGGTTTTCCACCATTGTTCAGTGTGATGATGGCAAGAGAACTAGGTGTTGTGGTTGGTGCTATGGCTTGTATCTGCATTGCTACACCAGGCCCAGAGCGTACAACACTTTTCAGTATGATTTCATGTTATAGAATGTTTTATGAAAAAAACTTCGATTTGAGCATGAAATAGTACTCAGAAAAGTTTCCTAATCTCTGGGCCAGGTATATTACATCCCAGTCTCATGCACTGGGTATACAGCACTGGTATCTCACTGGTTATCTCACTGGTTATCTCACTGGTTATCTCACCTCTTGAGTGTGTACAGAGTCCCGGTCAGCTTCTTACATCTCTTTAACTCAGTCTCCAACTTCTCCGGCTCCTCCTTCAGGAATCTGGAAATATAAACAACCAGTTAACCTCCTGTGGGCAGTCGGTGGTCACCAGACCGGTGACTGCAGATAATTTTGTCTTATAGAAAGCAATTTCAACAATCCTGAAGAACCTCCCATACAATACCGGTATGCCAAATGGACCTGCATTATATTTCATTTCTGGCTAACTGGTAGCCATGCGTACTGAAGCGATTAAAAGAGG
Organism: Lepetodrilus galriftensis; assembly: GCA_032361785.1. Taxonomy (NCBI): domain Eukaryota; kingdom Metazoa; phylum Mollusca; class Gastropoda; order Lepetellida; family Lepetodrilidae; genus Lepetodrilus; species Lepetodrilus galriftensis. Next base: position 2,251 of record JAUTBZ010182984.1, on the reverse strand, counting down.
CTAAGATGTATTCCATGTATTTATCTTTAATGAAACTCGTATATTCTGGTTTTTTTTCACCTTGTGTACTACCAAAGTGCTCTCCTTCCCTACTGTCATTGAGAGAACATCATCAGACTTACTTCTCTTCATGCACCACGATCTCCATCTCGCCCGCCATCACGGTCTTCAGACTTTCCTGGAGGGCTGGGAACCGAGCTGAAGAAATAACATTCACATTACAACTGTTTCTAATTTAACACACATTGACAATAGTCAGGCAGTTTGATGGTCAGAAGATTCATACACCAAATACCACTGCTGTAAATCCAAACATGTCCGCTGTACGTCAGTGTTACCTTTGAGATCTGCCAGAGCCTTGGTGATGTTGCTAAGTACCAGTGCCATCCCCTCCACGTCGGCCATGTTGACACGACACTGCCGAGAGATGACGTCAGCCCGCAACTCCTCCACACTGCACTCCAGGTCGCTGGAAACCAAAGAGAAACAACTCTAAAATTTGACTGAACATACCTCTAAAATATTCCTCTGAAGAAATTACTCATAGGTAGGTGCAATGTTTGACAATAAATGTCTGGTGCTTACTTGTAAAAGTATAATTATTACAGGACTATAGGCTGTTATTTAAATCCACTACATGGCTGACATTTACCGGAGTTCTTTCCCTATCTTGGATTTGTCGTCTAGGTACATGTGTCTGTCTGTGTCTGTGTCTGACCGGTTCTTCCGTACAACCTGACTGTTGGCTCCCGGAACACTCCGCAACACATCCTGGAGAACACGGAACAAAGTGTTTACACATCTCACCATCAGATCACACACACACACTTCATGTCACACATCTCACCATCAGGTTACATACTTCATGTCACACATCTCACCATCATGTTACACACTTCATGTCACACATCTCACCATTAGGTCACACACTTCATGTCATACATGTCACCATCAGATCGCACACTTCATATCACACATCTCACATCGCAGAGTTTAAAATATATTTCCTCTGCTGCCAAAAATGTTATCTTGAGCTGTGATTCAAGGCACTAGAAGATTATCATTCACATCCCCATGCCATTCTACTGGCTACCAATTCTCTACAGGTCATCTACCCTCAGCTGCCAACAGTGCATTGTCAGTTGGACTGAGAAAGGGGTGCATATTATTCATATAAATTATGTAAATTCCGGATTTTTTCCCCTTGAGAAAGGGATGCGTATTATACATGGTAGCGTATTATACACAGGATAATACGGTACCTTGAGCTGCCAGATGGTGCTCTGTATGGTGTCCACCATGTCCTCCTTGTTCAGCTGTTGTTGTCGACGGAGACTCCGCAGGTCCAGTCTCAGCTCCACGGCTTTCTGTCTGATGACGGCGATGGAGTCGTAGACGTCCGAGCCCACCAGTGTGCCACTGTGACTAGAGAATGGGATGTCCGACATACCTGCGAGATTACGAGATAATATGTGTCAGTCAGAGCTAAACCAATAGATAATCTTAGATATCTCAGTCAGACTAGAGATACATTTGAGATCTGAGATACAAAATATAATCTGTGAGATCTAGACATCTCAATCAGGTTTGAGATACTTTTGAGAACACGAGATGCTATGTCCCAGTCAAAGCTAAACCAAGAGCTGAGATAATCTCAGTCATAGTCACAAGCTAGACTTTATATGTCCATTTGGTGGAGGTCATTCAGACACAGCAAAAATCATTTCCAGAACAAAAGAGCTTGTAAATACATTATTAATGTATTTCTACTCTTGCATGGCATTGTTAGAGAGATTGTAGATATATATTTGGCAAAGAATCAATGTAAAATTAACAGAATGAAAAGAATGTGCAACTAAACGACAGACAAGCAGCAAGCAAAATCAAACAGTTAGTAAATAATCAAAATAAATAAATGTTTGGTAAATAAGCATTACAATGTTTAAACATATCAGCAACCAGTATCTGAGTCCTGCAGCACTATAATTCATATTTACATATAGCAATCAAACTATTTATAGACAAAGATTAAATATTCAATAATGGTCGAGTTTATCCGGAAACATGCGAAGTATCGAGTTATTTAATGTCTGTGTCGTTACACACCATCCTCAATATCTGCCACTCTGCTTGTGCTCTTACACTGGCTATTGTGTGGGAATACATACACCTGATGTGGGAATACATACACCTGATGTGGGAATACATACACCTGATGTGGGAATACATACACCTGATGTGGGAATACATA
>JAUTBZ010182873.1:0-22818 GCA_032361785.1 Lepetodrilus galriftensis | reverse complement strand
GCATCTTATAGATACAGTTCTGCAGCTAATCGAGTGGGTGGTCGATACTATAACTAACAATAATTTAATATTTTAACCAGTCAGTCAGATCCCAAATCCTACTACTACTAATAATACTAATAATAATAATAACTAATAATAATACTAAGTACTACTAATAATGATACTACCACTAACACTACCACTAACACTAACACTAACACTAACACTATTATTATTACTACTACTAATAATAATGATAATAATAATATATTGGCAGATCCGTAAACCATACATTGTTTGTGGCCAAAGATGTTTTTGCTCCTGTTGGAAATATAATTTATTCAATCTTTATGACCTATGCTAATAGTAATACTTATGATGTGTTTAGTATAAGCCTGGTAAAATGAAAATAATAATGATCCACTAGAGGTTTCCATCGAAATTGGAATAAGTGGTAGGATAGTCATATATTTTTTGTACAGCTGACATCCTCAAATGACAGTGAGTCAGGAAGATATTTACGAATATCAAGATGTTTAGCAACAAATCGAGCATATTTGATCGATCCCTTGGTAAGATTTTATATAGTTTGTTTTATTATGTTCACAAATAAACTATTTGATTATGACTACATTAGCCAGTGTTGGCTAGATATCCAAATATGTGGGTTTCAACTTTCACAACTGAAAATGAATCATGAATGTCAGAATTAATTTTACCTAAGTCCTCTGAAACTTATTTCATAATAAAATGTCTACCTTTCTACCTACATTACCAACCACTGGTCTAATCTACACACGTGGCAGCCATACGAACACAGGGATTATGGGATGTGATACAAATTCATTCATTTGAATAAGTATGGCCCTAAGAACCATATGTAGGCCTACCATTGGAATTGATAGATTCATATTATTTAACATTACATACATGGTGTATTTCTACTGTGAAATAACCTATTTTTAATAATCAACAGTGTTGATTTTGTAATTTTGTGTTGTACAACCATTATGGCATTGTAGGCAGACAATAACTTACAACATTGTAAGGTCATTAAATCATTACATGATTAATTCGATCCTGATTTATGTCAGACGTAAATATACACCCCTTTCCTGAAACACAGACCAGCAGAGGTGCAAAGTTGAAATGAGTGTGATGGGGTAGATATCCCTACTGCAGTATGTGAAAAGAGGAAGAAATACCTGCAAGTCGCAAAGCGCCTTGCCCGAGGTTGCAAAGCAACCAAGTGATCTAGGGGGGTCCGGGGGAACATTTTTATAACTGAGACTGCCATATACGTGATTTCCTGCTTTTTTTGGTCAAATTTATCACCTATAACTCTTCATTTTTAAATAAAAATAGTTATATTTAAACTTTCATGTGTAGATTCAAGCCACTTGTCTTTTCCATTTTTCCATAGTTTATTCCATTACTATGATTACAATGAAAATTATATTGATATGAATAACCCACATGAACACGATAAATAATAAAAAAATTTAAAATCCCTTGTAAAATGAATGTTCTGTAACCCATTAATTTCTCTCTTGACCTATTTTCCATAATCACTCATCTTGTGGGTTATTGCGCCACATGCCTTATGAGCAACATTGTACGAAGAGTTGACAATAATTACAGTGCCTAGAGCTACTGACACACCAATTATTGTGAACCACATAAATCTTTGTTTGGCATTTAGTGAATTGTTGTCGCATATGGGTAAAATATTCCTGGTGCAACGTAAATCACTAATCCAATCAAGTAGTGACATTAATGATTTTTTTTCTCCAGAGAAAGCCACAAGTCAACTATTACTAGAGCCCGACTGGGACGCCATTCTGCAGATCTGCGATTTCATCAGACAGGAAGATGTCATGTAAGTGTCAGCTGAATACAGCCACTGTCGCCATGTCGACACAACTACCGGTACAATACTGAGCCACCATAAGCTGATTATGACAAGGAAACACAAAGATAGAGAAGTTAATTTTTATTAAGACTTGAGAAGGTTGTATTGAGCCACGTACAACATGGCCAAACAAATAATGTTTTGCTACTTTTTATCTTAAACTATTCATTTGGTTCTAATAATTTATTGTTATGGCTTATATTATATTGTATGACTTATAATTTGTTTATTGTTATGACTGTAATTATATGACTTATATTATTGTTCTTGGTGTGGCAGGGGGTGGAAGAGATAGTGTCGTAGTCTTAAGTGGTGTAATAGAAAGTCCAAATTTTGGTATTTGAATTATTAATCGTCTCTACTTATTTGTGACACAGAATGCATGTAACAGAACCATGAAGATCATGGGATTTGAACCTGAGTTGCTGGATTGTGAGTCCAACGCTTAACTGACTTGTACAAAGACCAACCTACTTTATTATACCATGTACAATGTTTCCTACACTCCAGCCCCAAGTATGCTGCAGCCGGTATCAGGAAAAAGATCCAGGCAGAAAATCCACATGTTTCCATGTTTGCTCTACAGGTAACTTTTCCCTGTGTATATTATCACTGATTAAGTTCAACGTGACAGAACTAGCATACTGTACATACTGTACATACTGTATGGATTAATAGATTATGTTGATACTTCTAGCTAATGTTGATAGTTGTGGCTAATCTTGTTGTCATCTTGTCCACTGCATCATTTATCATTATGCTTGTCAGGAGTAGATTGTTTGATATTACAGTTACTCTGTGAAAAACATCGTCGCAAATGGGTGAAAGATTCCCGCAGCGACGTTAAACTCCAGATTCACTCACTCACTGTGAAAAACAGCTTTCATTTTATCTAGTGTGTCCTTTATTGGGTGTGTTTGTATGTAGATGGGTAGTTATTGACTGGATGTGTAGGGCTGTTATTGTATTTTAAGTGAGAAGGTAGATTGTTGCTACTCTGTGAATATGGCTGGATGAGATGGTATCTGAGTGGGAGAGTGTGTCTTAAGTGGGAAGAAGCGTCTTAAGTGGGAGGGTGTTTCTAGTGGGAGGGTGTCTGTCTGAGTTGGGTAGTGTCTGTGTGGGTAGTGTCTGGGTGTGGTAGTCTCTGGTGGGTAGTGTCTGGGTAGGGTAGTATGGGTGGGTAGACAGGTGTCTGGTGGGTAGTGTCTGGGTCGGGTAGTCTGGGTGAGTAGACAGGTGTCTGGGTGGGTAGTGTTTGGTCGGTAGACAGGTTGCTGGTGGGTAGTGTCTAACACTAACATGACACATGGTGTTCAGGTGCTGGAGTCCTGTATGAAGAACTGCGGATCTCTCATCCACTCGGAGGTCGCCACTAAGGAGTTCATGGAGTTCATGAAGGACCAGGCAAAGGTCACTGAGTTCATTATTTATGATTCATATATTACTATAGTTCTACTTTAAAGGCATAAAGTCATGGCTTATTTGTGTCCATTATTACTACTTTAATGCTTTGGTATTGATTATATTTTGTAATGTTTATTTTAATTATTTATGGATGTTGTGGGTTTCCTGCCCTAAACTGACCAGCTGTGATATAAGTGGAAGAACACTGAAAGCAGCTATAAAGCCAATGAATAAAATGAAAAAGATTTTATTATTTAATATTTGTTTTTAGCGCTTTCGATATTATTTCTCTTATATCACGGTTTGTCAGTTTAGGGCAGAAGGAAATCAGCAACATCAATAGCTGCATTACTTTCAATGTTAAAAATATTTTTTGGGGTTAAATTTCAAAATATTTAGTGACGCCACCATATCCACAGATATGTTTATTTTAACCCTCCCACTGCTGGAAGTAACTCCAGATGCTATATGGTTACGCTATTGGTATTTACCCAGCAGAGTGAGGGTTAAGTCTGGCAGATGATGCTTTTTCATATCATTGACAGCGAGATTGACAGCGATGACTGACACTGTTTTCAGACTAAGACCGACCCGGTGAAGGGGAAGATTCTGGAGATGGTGCAGGTGTGGTCCCACGCCTTCAGAAACGAACCCAGCTACAAGGTGGTACAGGACACGTATCATCTCATGAAAATGGAAGGTTAGGAAAATGTTGAACTACGTCGTCAGACTCGGAATTTGTTTAAGTTGAGGATTTCTTGATCAAAGTCAAAAAGTCCAGTGAACAATGCTATTTTTTAAATGGTAAAATGCTTGGTAAACGAAATGGGGGTTCTGTAGACTATAATTCTGGGGCCGCGCTCCCGAGTGATTGAGTGAGTTATTGTTTTACGTCACACCAGGAATCATCGTTACGCCTTCGTGGAAGAAATTTTTCTCTTTCAGGATATCAAATTTTCCTCCACGAAGGCGTAACAATGTCGTTACATATACGATAGCTTCAACAACACGGACCCTGGATAGTTGGATATTTCTTTAATTTATCAATTAAAAATGTCTAGTTTTCAAAGTTCACAATAACAATTTAAGTTTGCCAACAAAATCACGTAATCATACTTGTACCTAACTCGCATAAATACTAGAAACTTAGGATTGGCAGTAAAGAGATTCCTCGGGATAGTCGTGACTTCCTTACCAAGATGGTAACTATAGTAACAGCTATTGTTTATTTCTGATGTGTTCCGTGTTGTCCAGGATACAAGTTCCCGACACTGAAGGAAGCGGACGCCATGTTTGACGCGGAGAAAGCGCCCGCGTGGACGGACAACGATGTCTGTACCCGATGTCGCGTCGCCTTCAGCGTCGTCCAGAGAAAAGTATGTTGAGATTCTGAATTCTTTTTTAAAGTCTCTCCCTGCTGGAGACAACCATATACAAGTGAGCTGTTCTCAAAATCTATGATGTTATTTCAGTTATGTTTCTATTTTCTATTAAAGCACCACTGCCGGAACTGTGGAGACGTGTTCTGCAACAAATGTTCCTCGAAGAATTCCATCATCCCCAAGTTTGGCATCGAGAGGGAAGTTAGAGTCTGCGATGCCTGCTTTGAAAAACTCAACTTGTAAGTAAATTAGTTGGAGAAGGTTGTGCCTTTAGTCAGTGATCCACGAGAAGATTAAGCTTTTTATATGAGTGTTAATTTATCATAGCGAGATTGTCACACGTTATCAGACATGTTAAAAGATCTTGAGCTGTAGGGGAAATCTGGAATGTTTAACACTGTAAATATCTGGTTGAAAATTTCAATTAAAAAACTAGTGTGGACCTGTTGAGTTTGATCATTGAACATGTTAAATGGAATGACCAACTGTTCTTAAAATGTTTTTCGCGTTGACAGATTATTCAACATAGCCATGCATATAGTTAAGTGGATTTGACGTTGTATTTCAGGCCGGCGACCTCGGGGTCGGAGGACCTCCCCGCTGAGTACCTGGCCAGCCCACTGTCTAAACAACCGCAGGTAAAGAAGGAAGATGGCGGAATGGTAAAATACATTTAAGTTGGTAGCACAGGAAGTCAGCTCTCCTCTGGAGGTGCGGAACCTGGAGCAAACACGTTACCTCGTTGTCGTTCTCTTCTGTCGTTGCGTTGCGTACCTTGTCACTGCAGAGTGTTGTGAAGCAAGGGAGACAACTCCATTATCCACCTCACTGTGACGTTGTCGTGCTCGGTGTTGTGAAGCAAGGGAGATAACTCCATTGTACACCTCGCTTTAATGTCACCATGTGCAGTGTTGTGAAATAAGGGAGATAACTCTATTATACGATTCACTGTAATGTTACCATACTTGGGTAGTGCTCCTTTCTAGCTGTACTTTCTGTCTGATGCATGCGCAGTTACCAAGGATCAACACCGCAAAGGGTAACTGCGCATGCGTCAGACAGAAAGTACAGAAAAAACAGCTAGAAAGGAACACTACCTTGGTGTTGTGAAGCAAGGGAAATAACTGCTTACTGACATCACCCTTCTTGTAATGCATGTGGAACTGTTGTCTAGTACAGAGAAGTTGGGGGGGGGGCGGGGGAGTTGTCAGGGAGATATTTGAATTTAATTCCGCAGTTCAGGCACCATTTCCACTGTCATTAGTTTGGCATGCATGCGTTTGTACTACTAACATACAGAACATCTTTGTGTGAATAACACTGTCATACACATGTTGTTGCTATTATTGTTATAGTTTTTATTGTTGTTATTTGTGTATTTACTGTAAAACCTACATTTTAGTACATTATTATATTTCAAATATAAATAATGTGTAAAAAACCATGAATGATCAAATAATGTTCTATTTATTTAGCATGATATAAATCCTTCAAATATATTTCTCCAATGAACAGATATGAGATTTTTACTTGCACACAGATTCATGGTTTCATAAGGTAAAATACAATAAAAATACTGTTAATTTATCGACATTCATAACTATTTACCTGAGGGCCAGGGCCTAAGTAACTACATAAATATAGCTGTGTTTGTCGTGTTTCAGAATCCTGCGACCAAATCTGAACAAGAACTGCAGGAAGAGGAAGAGCTACAACTGGCCTTGGCGCTGTCCATCAGTGAGAAGGAGAACAAAGAGAAAGAGGTGAGAGTTACTTGCCTTGGTACTCGAGCTGTTGCTAATTATAGTATGGTAACTCTGCCTCGCTTTCACCTCCATCCCCCATGTTATGAACCACTTTTGAGTATTGTTTTATGCTCAACACATTTGATTTGAGCATGACATTTCTGCAGAAAACTATTATGGCAAAACAGGTATGGCAATTTTCTGCGGAAATCCGCTGATTTATTTTATTTATCCATGGGTCAAATTAATTGCCCTGGATGAGGTATGGTCCCATATTTTTCGCTGAACTCACAATTGTCTATTGCCATGCCTGTATTAGAACACAACTCACGGACACGCTGCTACCAGGAATATAATAAATGCGTCTTTTATGTCTTTCAGCGAGATCGTATCCGTGGCAACTACTCTCTGTATGCGGCGGACGACAGATCGGGATCGGGAAAGAACGTCCAGATGAACCAACAGGCTCCAGTAAGTCGTTCACTGTGTCTCCATTATAGCAGACACTTCCCTGTACAGACTGTCCAGCTAAACTCAGTGTTGTCTCGTCATGCTTCAGACTTCGTAGGGGGGTCAGGGTCAACGTCAAGGAAATAATTGTGCTGGATAGTTGTTAATCTGATTAGCATCCAAATAGCTTTTGTAGCGTTTGACTTTGTGGGAAGTAGGTAAAATATGAATACAGTAATATTTGGGTGGATTTGGAAGTTTTTTCGAAAGCAAGGTGTGCTTAACGCGAGCTCTACTGCAATTCCACACACACACACCACGCTGATTCTTTCAGACGCTAACGAGCATCGACACGAGCGACATGGATCCAGAGTTGGCGCGATATCTGAACCGTAACTACTGGCAACAGAAGTCCGAGCACCAGACCGCCCCCACCACCACCACCACCCCCTCCGCCCCAGTGGTCAGCACGGAGCCCAAGATGTCCGCCGTCAAAATCCAGGAGGTAAAACTGGCGGAAATCCGTGTACACGTGTTCTCGTATCTGGAAGTGTTTCCTCCATGTATGACGTGGTTCACAGTAACTGTCACATGTACTGTATCATGATTGGAAGAATAGTAAGGTCTATGATGATAAAAATGACACTTTATATAATAAGGGCTGCATTCAGGCTGCAAGACATTTCACTACACTACGCTGTACTATTATTCTAGTGGCTCACTGAAAGAGTTCATAGCAAAATAGTTTGGCTCCATGCTTTGGGTTTTCCTACAATAGAGTATTGATTCTAATACCGTAGTGAAAATAGGTAGAACTATGTAGTAAAAAGTTATGTAGACTGAACACAACCCAGGTACTGATTGCCAGCCCAGTAGGAAATAATGACCTACTTTTCCCGTGTATGTGTTTAATCTGTGTGTTCTGACGAAACGTATGCGACCGTGTTCCAGCAAGTTCAGACCCTCCCGTACGAGAACGGCGACACGGATGAGGACCAGAGCCAGTTCCTCCACGCCCTCAACAGCAGCATCGAGATCTTCGTCAACCGCATGAGCAGCAACTCCCAGCGCGGCCGCAGCATCGCCAACGATTCCTCGGTGCAGTCGCTGTTCGCCGTCATCAGTAACATGCACCCACAGCTGATGAAGTACATCCAGGAACAGGAGGACCTGCGAGGTCAGTGACCCAGCCACGGTCCCACTTGCAGTCCCAGCCCCACTTGCAGTCCCAGCCACGGCCCCACTTAATTTCCCAGCCACGTCCCCACTTGCAGTCCCAGCTACGACCCCACTTGCAGTCCCAGCCCCAATTGCAGTCCCAGCCCCAATTGCAGTCCCAGCTACGGCCCCACTTGCAGTTCCAGTCATGGTCCCACTTGCAGTCCCAGAGGTAGATCATTACCTAATGTTACAAGGGAGGGTGGTACCAGTGGTAGAATCTTGAAATGCTTGTTATTTTCACTGTCGAGTCACCATTGTGCTATGGTCACTGTTATGGTCATGACTATGCTATGATCACTGTTACGGTCATCAATGTGTTGCGGTCATCACTGTGCTATGGTCACTGCAGGTCACTACGAGAGTCTCCAGGATAAGCTGGCACAGCTGCGAGACGCTCGCGAGGCGCTGGACGCACTGAGAGAAGAACACCGAGAGAAGCGTCGCCTGGAGATGGAGGAGATGGACAGACAGAGGCAGATACAGATGGCACAGAAACTGGAGATCATGCGGCAGAAGAAACACGTAAGTACAACGCTCACAGCAACAGTCAGCTCTACAGGTGTGGCAGCTTTCCTCATGCTGTATGCCCACAGTGCTTAGGAACAAACTAGTTTGTGTCCTGTATTATTATTACTATTATTGTTATTATTACTGTTATATTTAACATTATTATTGTTATCATAATTACTATTACTATTATTGTTGTTACTATTATTATTGTTATTACTATTATTATTGTTATTACTATTATTGTTATTACTATTATTACTATACAGGAGTACCTGGAGGTACAGAGACAGCTGGCCCTCCAGAGGCTACAGGAACAGGAGCGGGAGATGGCCATGAGGTTTGAGCAGCAGAAACACCTCACTCAGATACGCCAGATGCAGGCATACGGATATCCTCAGACCATCCAGCCCGGAATGCAGCAGGTCGGTCGGCCAGCTTTCTATTTCCATACTTTGCAACACTTTACTCAGATTGGCTATCCTGTGGCACATTCAGGGTCTTTTCTAGCGACCGTACTATTTCGATACTTTGCGAGTTACTCAGGTTGATTACCATTACTGTACGTTTGGGCAACACTTTTCTAGCGATGTTTCTATTATGAAACTTAATGACTGTTATGTTTGTTACCCTATGGCACAGTCGGGCTCTTGTCTAGTGACCATTTTGATTTATAAAGATCATCTGCAATCATTACTCAACATTAGTTATCCTTGAAGTAAATTAATTTATTTTAATTCTATTAAAATATGGTTTATCAGAATAGGGTTGAATTTTATTATTTCAAGTCGTATGAAAATCACTGGTCAACAGATATTAAATTGTATATGAAATGCACAAAAGTCTGGGAAACAGCCTGCTATTGTGAGCAAATTTGTGGTTGTAAATTTACCTAGTTATTTTGCCATTTCAGATGTATGGTCAAATGCCGCCTCAAGGAATGCCCCCACAGGGCCCGTCCCACCTCCAACAGCAGGGCCCACCTCTCGGCTTCAGCCCTGGGGGTTCCACGGAAGGGTCCCCGGTCCACCAAAGTGTAGCGTACAGCCAGCAGGGGTCTGGGATGGTAGCGCCCCCTGGTGGAGGTCCGCCAAACCCCGGCATGTACGTCCCGGTCAGCTCCCAGCCCCCGTACACCCAGGCCGGGCAACCCAGCTTGGTGTACGCGCCCTCACAGGGTAGCATGACCACCACCGGGGGCGGGACTCTTCCTGGGGGCTACCAGCCTCTCCCCCAGGGCCCGACGCCGCAGTCCGAGGGGGGACAACCAGCGGGTCAGCCTCCGGCCAGCTTTGCGCCCACTGTGCCGAGTGGGGTCGGGTACACGGACCAAGGTCAGATGAGTATGAACCCCCAGGGCCAGCCACCGGGTCCAGGCTACACAACAGTGGCACCCGGCATGGACTACAACTCCTTCAACATGCAAGGTCAGTTTACCACCGATTCTCACAGTATGCTTAAACATTACAGTGCAATCTATAGTTTAGTTCTGGCCCCGAGATTACGAAACTTTCTGAGCACGAAAATGTACTCAGACTATGATGTTTTATGAACAACATTCTGAGTTGAGTATGGATTCGTACTCAGAAAAGTTTCGTAATCTCGGGGCCTGGTGTGCTATAACACCACAATATGACATGCTGTGGGGGAGTGCAAGGCCATGCTCCTTTCTAGCTGTTCTGTCTGTACTTTCTGTCCGATGCATGCAGTTACCAAGGATCAACACTGCATAGAGTAACTGCGCATGTGTCAGACAGAAAGTACATACAGAACAGCTAGAAAGGAGCAGCCCCCAAGTGATACATTTGTTGTATTACAATTCTTGTATATTTTGTACTTTATTACACATATTGTATGTCCTGTGGACCTGTGGCCTTTAATAAACTATTTCAATAACAACGTGTCTATAATGATAAAAAATGACACTTTATACAATGAGGTAACTGTCATGGTTGATCTTCAAATGTGATTGTCTGGCAGGTATGACTGGATCACTCCCACCACAGAACCAAAGTGGATATCCAACCCCCCAGCAACAATACATGCCCGCCCCACCAGCCCCGCCACTCCCACCCTCGTCTCAAGGGCAATTCCAGGGCCAAGCTGTACCGACATCACAAGGGCAATTCCAGGGCCAGGCAGTTCCGACATCACAAGGGCAGTATCAGGCTCAAGCTGTACCAACGTCGCAAGGGCAATTCCAGGGCCAGATGCCGCAACAGGCCGCGCCCCAGAGCGAAGCATCGCTCATCAGTTTCGATTAAATGTGGTTGTCATTTGTATATTGTTTTTAATATTATTATCTCGACTGCATCAAATGTATTTTGTGTCAGCTGCATTGTTCAGTGTTGTTGTTGGCTAACGTCTGCTTATTTCTTGACATATATTATGTTGTTATTTCCAGACATATTTAACATGTAATATTTTCTTTGTATTCAAGAAAGTACAGTTTCTGATTTGTTTTTCCCCCCAGAGTTATTCCTTCATTCTTAGATCACTTTTTATTTTAAGTTGTGATAGTTCTTTTTATATTATTTCAGTTATTAATACTGGATATTCATGTGCAATAGGAAATATACAAGTCCAGATATACTTTACAATCCTATTCAAGTTACTAATCATTTTCAAAAGCCTATCACAGTGTATAAAAACTCCAGCAATTTTACTGCCAGACATGAAGTTGCCCGTCCTCACATATGTTGGCCAGTATCATATATAACATAAACAACACAATATATATACATACATATATATATAGTCTCCTTCTACAACATATATGTATTATAAATATATATAATAAAATACAAGCAAAATAAACAACACAACGTGCAGGTGTACAAGGCTAAAACTTGACCAATCCTGGCTGAAAATAGACGGGATCTATTTCAAACACTGCCTATGATAGTGAATCCTATCAAAATGTTGCAAGCCCATTAACAAGTTCATGAATCATTTTAAAATATTCATAATCATATTTAATAGTTATTAATCTTATTTATAAGTTACTAATCACACATTTTTAGTTGTCAATCCAGTGCTAATGTTACCATCCCAGTCTAAATCTTATTAAAAATTATCAATCCTAAGTTAACAATCATATTCTAAATATCCCAATACAAATTAAGACACCAAATATTTTCCTATATTACATGTTCAACTGTTACTTTTCATTTTTGAAATTTACCAATCCTATTTAAAAGTTATTCAGTATTCAAAACTTAACATACAAATACTATTAAAACATATCGGTCCTATTTATGAAAACGTACCACTATTAGTCTTGTGCATGCAGGACGTCCCAACACTGCTATTGTTGTGTTGGCAGCTGAATATTGTCATTTATGTGGTGATAAATAAAATAAAATGTTTATATGTGAATTGTAAATTAATAAATTTATTGACGCACAAAGTTGGAAGTGTTATTTTTTTGTTTGGCAAATAAAACACCACACATGTCCTACACAAAGAATACAGGGATACGACATCACATGATTAACTAGAAATGTAGGCCATTTTGAAAGATGCATGCACATGACATGCTAATCAAACGACCCAGCTGACTTCCCTCCAGCCCAAACGTGTCGGTCACCAGCTACCGGCGCAAGTCGGCTAGAAATTTGCCAGTTAGCAAATGAAGCAACCTAACTGCCGGAAGTACCTTAAATGGGGCATTGCTCAATTCTCCTAGCATGAATATTCATACTTTTCCAAAATAAAATGTGCACAATAATTGGTTTTGTATATTTTTATTATATATAATAAAATTCTTAAATCAATTTAACATATTCACGGATAATCCATAAAATGATGTCTTTTTTAAATACAGCCTGTAATTTCTAACAACACAATAGCACCTTCTATGTCAGATTTATACATAAACATCGTTGACACCTATGCTGAAAACCGTCGACTATTCAGACAGATACTCTCTAAACCAATGAAATATGTCTAGCAATATGTATCCATAGCAACCAAATTGTAAATAATGCATAAAAACCCAAATTTGGGCAGACATAAAATAAAAACTACCGGTACTGAATAAAAAAAATAATGAAAATTATCAGTGATGACAATTTGAAATTTACATGTAAAATGACACTGTGGATGTGTACATTGGGAATGCTAAATAGTCATGAAATTGGAGCTATTCCATTTTCTACATACATCTTGAATAGAAACTATTGAAGGTAACTATGACAATAAAATGTCATTACTTTTGTCATATTGCAACAATATAAAAATATATATACCGGTACTGTATACATGTAATTCTTAATTATTAAGATTGTTTTTCTTAATGCATGTTTTCATTATTCGTAGAAAAATAGAATTTCAAAATTGTATTTGCTTATAATAATGAAAAAGTAATTAATGCTAAATTTCAGAAATGGTATATATCAATTAGCTTATCAAATGAACTTTCATACAAATGCATATTTCCATTACTGCATTTGAAAATGAAAACGGAATATAAAACATATTCTGTTATCAAAATTAAAGTACCTCAGCTATCCATGAAGCAGTCATCACCGTGATAAATTCTGAACACACTACAAAACATTTCCAACATAATTCGATTTATATATATATCGTAAAAATGGCTTGTATGCATTGAGGATAATCACATGGCATATTCTATTGCTAAACTGAGATCAGTGAAAATTGTATGACATAAATCGCAGCTACATGTAGTCTGACATAGCAACAGACAATTGTAATTTCAGCGGGAAAACAAGCCTGGGGTCTGGGGATAATAATAAATAGAAATACATGTATGGATAATAAAAACATTAAAAAAAAAATCAGATTTGAGCAAATCGTCTAGCAGACTGGATCTTGACTTAATGAGATGTTTGGGAGTATTTCTACTTGGACTTGTGTAGTATGTTCATAACTCTGTCCTCTTCTTGCCATCGACACATGATCTGCAAAAGAAAGATTGTTGCTGAATAATTCTTGCTATTACATTATTAATATTAATAATTGTTAGTATTTACTCATTATACATAAATGTAATTCCATCAGACTTAATGATTATCTCTACCAGTATATACTCAACAAGATCTATCAAGTTGGTTTGATATTATTTAACGGAGAAGAATTTCCAAATGTCTACTCTTCATTGGAAGAATACAGCTACTAGGTTCCTCAGCTACTATGAGTTCTGGAATTTCTGGAATTTGGTACAACATATCTTCTGACCCTTAATTTATTTTGTTGAGTATAATATATGAAAGAAAAATACAACCATGAGCGAACATATGGTGATAGCTGGCTCTCATTCGGATCAATTGAGATGTTGCGAATGATTGAGTTGTCTGTGTTTAGATTGGGCTACAACTATCCACAAGAACATGGCCTGTATGTAAACTACTCACGCTGTCCCAGATATCACTCTCCCGAGTCTGGTTGCTTCTCCGACACGGAGCGGAACTAGGTCGCTGTGAGGCTCCTGTAAATGGAAAGACATTAGATATAGCACCATTGACATTCTCAGCATGATCTCTAATACATGGCGATCGGGCACTTACAAGAGAGCTATGGTCTCATTGTGGATAATATACATAAAAAAACTTCGAGAAATGATACCCAGACTGCTATCATGCACAAGAAAAGACCATGTATGGTTTTGTAGTGAATACCAGCGCTTCATGAAACGATGATCTGTGTTTTCACGTCGGGGTCATACTATAGTCTGGGAATAAATCAGGATTTACGCCAGGACTTCCAGTACGACCCAAAATACAGGCCTGGCGCCCGTTTCACAATGGCCACCTAAAAGGAGCTCCAATCGTTATGACCAAGTTTATCACCTCCTAAGTTAGATGCCCATTTATGAAGGGAAATGACGTGTGACGTCGTCTTAGAACACTTTACGAGGTGATAATTCTGGTTAGGATACCATCGTGAAATGGGCGCCTGGGGTGTCTCCCAACTCCTATAGAGCGGATGTTGTTGCCGTTTACTGTCGGCCCCCGTCAACGTACCCTGTGTCAATGCCTTCAGTGTGACCTTGACCTCCTCCTGAAGGGCGCCACTGCTGGTGTGTGTCAAGGACAGCAGCATGCTGGAGCCGCCATGACGGTTGAACACCTGCTTCAGCCGCTGGTTCCGTGACAGCAGCATCCGGGTCAGAATTATTGCTGCGGAGAGAACAGGATGACGGATGACAATAATGATGACAATGATGATGACAATAATAATGACAATAATGATGACAATAATAATGACAATAATGATGACAATAATGATGACAATAATGATGACGACAATAATGATGACAATGAAACAGGACTAACAAGTCTGTGGAAGTCTTTTGTGATGGATTTTTTTTTGCAAGAATTGAACATTTTATGCATCAAATTCCAGAAGACATCTAAATAAAGTGTTCATTATGTTAATAATCATTGCTTTGAAATGTGTTGCACAAGCACCACAAAGGTTTTTCAAAGCATGTTTTGTACGACGTCAATAGCATCCAATGTAAACCAAAACAAATCAGGAATAGAGCAAATTTATCGATAAAATTAAAATCACTTTGAACACTATTCATGTTCAATTTGTGATTGATCTACAAATAAGAATGGCAAAGACTTTGAAATGGTCGTTTTTCAAAATCATAACAAATCAAAATATGTCCACAAGACATCTTGAACAAGGACTATATGTTCATGCTGTAATACCATCGCTTCTTCTGTGTTTCTACAAATTGAAGATTCTTTTTTGAGTCTCTTAAAAGCTACCAATACCCATGTTTTCTAACATTTGGCTGGTTATAAAAGTAGAGTAATTAATACCAATGATTTCCAGAATCTCATCATCTTCGTTAAGTCTGAGAAAGTCGACGAGTTGTGGAATAAGTCCGATCTGAGACAACTGCATATGCGTCTCCATCTGGGCAGAGAAGAAAAACATCTGTTATTGAAAGAAAATGTTAGCCCGAATACGTCAAAGAAGTCATGCACCCCGAGGGCTGACTATGTCACTTGAGGTGCGTTCAAGCTACACTACTATTACTAAACTACACTATGCTACTTTTCTACAAAGTAGTGGCTGGCTGAACGGGTTAGTAGGAAATTAACAGGAAATCGGTCTGCGCATGAGTTCAGTCCATTCGCTTCATGCTTTGGGTTTTCATACAAAACACTATGGGGTCCAGACCCGGACTGAAAAGTAGTAATACGTATTACTACATGTGCTGGCTGAATGACTTCCATAGCACTACATACTACTAGTGCTCCCTCGAAATAAAGTCCTTCGATTCACCGTGGATTCGGATACAACGCAGGGACCCCATTTTAAAAAAAAATTAAAAATATATTTTTTTTGCCTCCAATTATATTCGTTGATATAACGCGGGTGGCATGTCATGGACCCAAAATTCAGCGTTATATCGAGGGAGCACTGTATGTAGAGAAAAGTAGTGCAGCCTGAACGTACCCCTGGATCATTCTTAGTAACTACGGTCAACACAAGATCAAGGAGAAATAACTTGAAAGATCTTCATTGTAGACCAGAGTTAGTTTTTAAATTTTGTTTACAAAAGCTGGCTGCTTGTTAGTTTAACCCTCTCCCTGCAGGTACAGCTCCTTCAGCATGGATAGGGTTAAGGCATGTAAGTTGATTACAAGTAGGTCCACAAAAATAATAAATACGACAATTATAGATTCGTTTGTTCACTTCGTAAACTCTCCTTTTCAAACCAATAAACATCTAGAAAATATCAATCTACCAATAACAACGTACATTTCCGTGGTTGACAAGGTCACGGATCAAGAGAAGACAACTCTTCTTGACATCTCGCTCCTTGCTGAACAATCCTTTAATGAGCTGAAGTCCGCAATTGTCCACGGTGCCTTTACGACATTGCTGAGCTATGGGCTGTGTCAGGTCCATCACGGGCCGAGAGTTGTCTACCCTTGACGTTTGTCGACGTCTCTGACCTAGATTTTTCAATAACAAAACACAAGACGTGAAAAACTTAATGCACCAGATTTCAGTTTCATTTAGAGTAATATCCCTTGAGTAATAACCAATCTTTTGTTCTCATTACCGGTAACTATGGCAACATGTAAGCACAGTAAGGACATACAACCAACAGTGGTGCATTCAAACTGCATTACATTTACTACACTACACAACCTTTCTACAAAGTAGTGATTGGCTGAACGGGCTGGTAGAAAAATAGCAGGAAATCGGTTTGCACATGAATACAGTACACATTTGTTTCATGGTTTGGGTTTATCTACAAAACATTACGAGGTCCCGACCCATTGTCAAAAGTAGTACTACATATACTGGCTTAATTGACTTCCGTAGGACTACATAGTAAAATGTAGTGACACATATTGCAGACTGAACGCACCACTGGACTGTAAGTACCCAAAGTAGCAAAAAAACACAAGCAGTGACATGTTACTAACTGTAGTTGTTGATAGATGATGCTGACGACGGCCGCTGTCTAAAAGCGGACTTGATGACCCCTGCTACCTCTGGCGCCATCTGGTGGAGAGCTATCGCCATTTTCTTCTCTCGTTCCCTATGGGTCTTAGCCGACTCCGGCCTAGGAAATAACATTCTGTGGTATTAAATCCTATCATAGAAATTGACATGATATATTTTATAATGAACTGAACTAACCATTCTGAATAATTTGATGGTAAATATCTTTTCAAAGAAACATCATTTTGGGGTTGCCTGGAGTTATTTTACTTCATTTGATTATATTTTCATGGAATTATTGGAGAAAAGGTGAATAAGAGTGAATTGTCTTACGTCACCATAGGAATCTTTCACCCACATGTGCCGAATACTATTTAATTATGCTTTAGATGGGTTAAAATGAAATTCAGATTGAAAACAAAAAAAAAACATGAAAAAAAATAGATTAAAATTATTTTTAAAAAGGGAAGTAACTCCAGGCAGGCCCAGATTGAGCTACAAAGTATCATTACGATGTTGTGAAACATGCTTCGCTTTAAAATTATCTCACAGATGGGTGCCATGGAATTCCCCTCACGGTAGAGCAATGAAATGTATGCAAATTATGGAAATCTGTGAAGACTACACATGGATCACACACAGTAAAGTTAATCAGACCTCAGTCTTGGTTTGAAGATGACGACTGGCCCGGAGCTGGATCCACAGAGTACGTGCTTGTCTGGGGCCTCCACGTTCTCCTCCAGGGGCTGAATGCTACATCGTAAGACCAGCGTGGACAACACCTGTATAAGTGGGAAAGTACAAACATTCAAGAATTCTCCGTATTATCGAAATTATAATTTAAATTTCTCAGTATTGTTAGAACTCCCCAACCTCTGAACTTCACGACCATTGTCTCCTTACACCTAACACTGTCTGGATACAATAGGTCAGACTCATTCGGGTATGGCCAAAGTCAAATGTCCAATAGTAAAGGGGACAATTACCACGTGATTTAGCTAGCTGAACTAGCATTGGTCTATAGCATTAGATTCATTCTAGAATACACATATCCAAGCCGTGCATTTCACAAAATGGTTTTACTGAAGGTTTTTCCTGCTGTAGTACTAGCATGACCCTGATTTTAATCTGAATAACTGTACGACATTTCCCTGACCAGGAGCCTGTTCCACAGAACAAATACTTCGAGAGTCGTAACTCCTATATGATAACATTGAGTTGCAAAGGAGTTACGACTCTCGTGGCACTACGATCCTTCTGTGGAATGGGTCCCAGTGTATTTCCCATGGTCACAAATCAACGACTTGGTGTCTCGGATCCCAAACAGCGGACCTACCCTCACATCCTGATTTTGAAAGGCAACAAAAGGGGAGACAACTCTGAAGAGGTCCTCCTCGTACAGCGCCCTCCTCAGCAGACGTCTGTCAGCGCTCGCCTCTCGCTCCAGTTCCAACCTCTGCTTCCTGTCTGTCAACTGGCCGCTCTCCGACGCGGAACTGCGGCCAATGCTCGAAGTCAGATGTGGGTTTTCCACCACCCACAACCCGGGCTTGTTCCGCGGTTCCACACTATCAGAGGTCGACCTCGAGGTGTTACTCCTCTTGGACATGATGTCAGAGCTCGACCTCGAGGTGTTACTCCTCTTGGAGGCGCAGGAGGCCACAGACACACAGAGGAAGAACTCTAGCAGGCTTTTCACCAGATGGATTTCCGAGGCATTCAGGATGTCACCTCGAGGTGTCTTATTCCGTCGGGCAGAGAGTGGAGATGAGAGATAGGAATGTCTGAAGCTGGTTCCCGCTGACGGAGGTCTGTACTGGGTTTGAACCTTCTCTGCGAATTTGGACAACACGGCTGTTATTGGTTTTCCGCATCTAGTCCACACTTCGGATGTGATCTGACGATTCACAAACTTGGCCTTTGTCCTGAAAGAGATTTTGGAGAGGTTTATTTAATTTATTGCTTAATATCTCACTGTGGGAATCATTCACCCATTAACAGTAATCTTGTAGAATTGTAATTTCAACAAATATTTGAAGACGAAAACAAACAATAAATATGGTACCTGAAGTTGTCGTCATCGATGATATCCGAGACATCGATTTTTGTGGATGACTTTGACCTGTCGAGCGGCCACTGACATAAATGAGTTGCTATGGAGACCAGTGCTGCTAGGCAACCGAGCTGGTGAGAGTTCAACTCAGACGTGGAGGACTGGTATTCCTGAACTGTGGCTGGAGAAGGAACATAGAATGGTTGGAATTGTCATCTAGTAGAAATGAATCTCTTCGCAAGCACAGAAACTAGAACTCAAATTTTACTTTCGCAATAGCAGATACTTTTTTTGATAATGATACAAATTCCTGTAGAAATAGAGGAAGATTGGTTAATAATATCGCAGAGGTTGTCATCAACAATAGCACAGTTCAACCGTAAGAGCCTCACTATGACAGACAGGAAGGGTCGACCTAACCTTCTCTGGTAATGAGCCTCGCTATGAGAGACAGGAAGTGGCTGAAAGACTGCCAGCTGAGCATCTCCGCCTGGTGGCGAGCTAGAACAGGGTAGACAATCCTGGCCGACATCCTGGCACTGGCGTCGCCGTTGTTCAGCGAGTCTGGCTGTTGGTGTGGGTTGAGGAAAGCTGTGAGAATGTCCATCACGCTGCGTGCCAGTGACGACTTGCGATATCCACACAGCGCCCGGACCACCTTGCTCGCTCCCTCACGGACTCTCCTACACAGGATGAAGTAAGTTACTGGGCCGTATTCTTAAAATGTCCTAAGAAGTTTGTTAAGTACTAAGAATTTGCCTAACTAGTGTTTTGCTTATGTTAATTTTTTAAGAGATCTTTTCTCACTAAGAAGTTTCAAGAATACGGGGCCCTGGTCTGTTAGGATCCAAACCAAAGAAAATCTAAACAGTATTATTTAAAACAGTACAATATGGACAGTACAGATTAATGGCCAGGCAGGAAGAAGGTTATGCACTCAGCTGAGCTGATGGAGGAAAAGTAAAGACTAATGGATGGATGGACAGTCAGTCAGTCAGTCAGTCAGTCAGTCAGACAGTCAGACAGTCAGTCAGTCAGTCAGTCAGTCAGTCAGTCAGTCAGACAGACAGACAGACAATCAGACATATTGCGTCGGACAGAAAATTAGACAAATTGAGTCAGATAGACAGACAGATTGAGTCAGACAGACAGATAGACAGACAGACAGTAAAACTGATAGTCAGTCAGACAGACAGACAGACAATCAGACAGACATAGTGACAGACAATCAGCCAGACTGAGACAGACAATTGACGTACGTGCAGTAAGAGTCGCGCATACACTGGAGGACATGCACAAACAGGTGTCGGTGGGTGAGGACGTCCGTGACCTGAGCCTCGTTCTCCACCAGACAGCACACCAGGTGCAACGCCCGACACTGCACACCACTGCAACACAATACACACCTTCAGGGTTAGAACTTTAAAACACACTCGCCCGAATAATGATATAAATACGGTATACCAAAACATGAAATTTCTACTAGCCCGTAGGATACCTTTAGCATTAGGAGAAATGGATCGGGCTGCCGGGCGAATGGGAACTTCTATCCCTGCACCTTCTCAACTCCCTGTGGATCACACAAACTCCACCCGAAAGCACTCTGATATGGGCAACAAGTTTTAAACCGTGTAGTTAGTCTTCAGTCGACAAACATTACATCAGAGGTGCGTTCAAGCTCCACTACTTTTGATACTTTCTTTGCTACATAGCCTACTGAAGCCGTGCTACCATGCAGTGTTCGAATTAATAGGGGGTCCAGGGGTCATTTGAAAATTACAGATTTTACCACCTTTAACATTGGGCCTCTGGAGAATGACCCCCTCATTATTTTCATTATTTCGAACACTGCTATGTATGAACTATTTTTGCTACAGGTCTGTACCGCGTACTATTTGTAGCAAGATGGATTGTGCGCATGTGCAAAGCGATACACACAAAGCCGTTCAACGAACTACTATATTAATAGCAAAAGTAGCAGAAGTAGCATAACAAAGGTAGTACAGTGTACCCTCGATATAACACTGACTTTGGGGTCCATGATATGCTCCCTCGTTTTTTAAGCAACCAGCCTTACAATGAAATTAAATAATGTATTTAAACAAAAGATTATTTCTATTATAGATTACTAAATATGATGCAATGTAGGCAACTGCTAATTAATATAAATAAACAAAAACCATGAAAATTTGATTATCTCTCAAAGTAAAGGTTATCTTTCTCAGGTATATTTCCAACACTACGTGATATATAAACTTTATTCTGCAAATTTGATGGCAAGATCACCTTTGGATACAATATTAAATCTTTCTTAATAAATAAGTTTTAATATTTTTCTACAGTGTTAGTGATTATGGAGTTTACTACTACCGTATTATTTATATTATTACTGCTGTTGCTGTTATTATTATTATTACTTATTATTATTACTACATTACTACTAGTATGATATTATTATTACTACCATTATTATTATTATTCTTATTGTTATTATTACTATTATTATTATTATTATTATTATTATTCTATTTATTACCAAGGACCATCAACAATCATTGCGGTGGTGGCTGTAAGGATGCTGGTGTCAATGACGTCGGGGTCCACCACCCCAGTCTGGCTGTACAGGTTAATCACAATCTCCACAAACACTTCCTTTTGATTTTATGTGGAAAGAAATGCATTAAATTTGTCACATTTTCAGCCCCAATATCTCAGATATCAAACACACACATAGTAATCACAGATAAAAATAAGAAAATAAAATAAAATAAAACGCATCAAAAGATAACATTGATTGCTAACATCTAGACAGATAATACTCACATATATATAACATTGACAGTTAACACTTCACTCACAGTATAACAATTACAGTTAACATTCCACTCACATATAACATCGACAGTTAACACTCACACACATAACAACCACAACAACACACAAAGGGAAAACCAACAGAAAACCCCACACACATAACGCACACAACAGACACCATCGATGTAAAGTATAAAATTAACCACCTTTATCTTGGAACTGCTTTTCTTCAACTCCTTCACAAGAAATAGAAGCTCCTGACCGACCAGGGAGGCAGTGGTTTTGTGTGGCGACAGTGCGCGGAGCACACAGCAGGCGGTGTACTTCATCTCCACCGGGTGGTCGCTGTACAGGATCCGCAGCACCACCGGCAACAACACCTCACCCACCGCCTCCGCCAACTGACCAGCGACTCTGGCGTGCGAGAACAGCTGAAACAGTGGTCAAGCCACATATGTCTATGCTGAAGACTTGCTCTACCTACAGCGCTTGGCTACTAGACTCCAGACTCTTCCATATTCAAATATTGGAATAGGGAAGGTACGGGAGTAGCCAAGAGCTGTAGGTAAAGCATGGGTGAAAGACTGGTCAAGTCACGTGTGTACACGTATGCTGAAAGACTGGTCAAGTCACGTGTGTACACGTATGCTGAAAGACTGGTCAAGTCATGTGTGTACACGTATGCTGAAAGACTGGTCAAGTCATGTTTGTACACGTATGCTGAAAGACTGGTCAAGTCACGTGTGTACACGTATGCTGAAAGACTGGTCAAGTCATGTGTGTGTATGCTGAAAGACTGGTCAAGTCACGTGTGTGTATGCTGAAAGACTGGTCAAGTCACGTTTGTATGCTGAAAGACTGGTGGCTCAGAAGACTCTGTTGTAGGTGAAATGGCCAACATTA
>JAUTBZ010182762.1:0-22822 GCA_032361785.1 Lepetodrilus galriftensis | reverse complement strand
CTCTTAATGCCATCATGTTTGTATCAAAGAATATTTCAAAAAACATCACTTCCCACCCCGCATCATCTTAGCCGTAACAGAAGGTAAAAGCCTTTGGAGAATTCGAAGGAATTTAACTTTGCCGATATTCACCTCATATTTATTCCGTTTAAAGGCTCGGAGAAATTCGTCAGCTAGTTGTTGAGGGGATATTTTTCCTTTTCCACGACCTGCAACCATGGCTGTATCAACCAATGGCGGAATGATTTCAAATACTTTTATTTTATCTTCTAGTTGGTAGCGAAGAGCCTGCGAGAAAATATGGATACCACCTTTTGTTGCACAATAAATGGGCGCATCCATTTTGGGAGCTATTGCCAATCCAGAAGATACATTTACGATTGCTGGATTTTGATTTTTCCGTAAGGTAGGAAGCAACAGGGCAATTAGTTTTAACGGCGAGAGCAAGTTCACATTGACTTCGTAATCAATCTTTGAAAGCAATTCTGGCTCCTCCAAAAAATGATAATTATACTGCATGCCGGCATTGTTAATCAAGACATTTAAGTCTGGGTGCTTTTGCTCGACAAAATCTTTTAAATCCGCTAATTCGTCTGGTTTGGACACATCGCATTGGAAGGGGATTATGCGCTCATCTAAGTTGGCCAATTCCTTTAATTTCGTTTGATTCCGGCCGACGGCAATTATTTGATTGTCTTCTTTCAAAAATGCTTCTGTAAGCGCTCGTCCGATTCCAGCTGTAGCGCCAGTGATGAGTATTTTATTTTTACTGGTTTTCATGCTTATTCTTTTGGCAAAGGTCTGCATAAAATAAATGGTTTTCATCTACATAGGTAAAGATAAATCGATCTGATTGGAATAAAATTCTAGGTAGACTCTTTCCGTCGAAGTAGATATACAGACACCATAGGTTTATTTAATTTCGAAATACGGTTTTTAATTTTTTAGAATGATACATTGTTGCTGGAGATATTACTTTTTCCTCTAAAGGTATTCTATTACCATATCGTTCTTTAAGTTTTTTTTGCACGACATCATTAGTTAAATTAAAGTTCGAAAGTTTTTCGAGTTTTCCAATTTCAATATTAGCTCCTTCTTTATATATTTTCCAAACCAATTCAGAACAATAAATTCTATCGTCCGTCCATTCAAAGTACAGGTCATAATCTTTCCCTTTAAATTTCTCACCAACTTGCTTCATCTTAGTTAATGTAGTTTGTGTTAGTATTTCTTCAGAATTTTTAAGTCGTTTAATTACATAATGTTTGTTTTCTCCCCGTTTCACCCATTCATTCATTGGAGTCAGTTTGACAGGCTGTATCGCTTCATAAACAAATAATTTTTCATCCATTTTATAAATTATTCCCAAATGACTATACTTAGAACCTGTAGCTAATTGAATGGCCTTACTTTGACTTGACTTTGATGTTTGAAAAATAATATCTCCGTCTTGAACAGTACTTTTCGATTTAGGTGTATTTACAGTAGCGCCATTTGAAATTCGATACAATTCAACACACCAATTTAGCCCAACTCCAATGGCAACTATTATTAATATTGTCCATAATTTTTTTCTCATAATAACCGATTAAAAATGAGTTTAACTTCGCTGTGCTCTAATTCGACTTAATTGGGTTGGGGTTATACCCAGGTAAGAAGCAATGTGGTATTGTGGAATTAGGTTTTCAAGGTCTGGATGTTCTTTTAGAAAAATTGTATATCGCTCCTTAGCTTCAAGCATGACGAATTCAATTTCTCTTTTTTCCTTTCGGACAAAAAAATGTTCTGCTAAAATTCTAGCCAAACGTTCTACTTTAGGGTTGGAGTCGTACAAGCTTGTCACCGAAGCATAATCTGCAATCCAAATCGTGCAATCCGTTAAACACTGAAAATTTATTTTATTTTTTTCACCAGTAACTAAAGAGGAGTAAGCGCCAACAAATCCCGTTTCCGTGAAAAATGTTTTGTTGTATTCTGCTCCTTCCATGTTTCTATAGAAGGCTCGAACCACGCCTGATGTCATAAAGGCTATCTTAGAAGCATAGGTTCCTTCCTCTTCAAAATATTCGTTTTTTGAAAACTTCCTTTCGGAAAATAAAGAGATAAATTCGTCTAAGTCTCCTTTCGGAAAAATAAATAATTGATTTAAATATTCTTTGAGCTCTTCCATCTATCAATTAACTAACAAATGATATAATCCCAAAAATAGTATAACCCAAAGAATACAACAAAACATGCTTAACTTCTTTCACTTTGGTGACTTGCTTTTTTGAGCATCTACATGGCATTCAGCCACTTTATATCATGAAATAAAGTTATCTCTTGACAACAGTTTTGGCATATATTTTTTTAGTATTCAGGTCAAATATTTTGACTATGTAGTTGCCATTTGGAAATGTAGTTAAGTTTTCAACATGGCTTCCTTGAATCAGAGATGATTTGACCAATATACCAGACGCATCGAAAATAGTGAGTTGGTAACTCCCCTTGTCCAACTGAATAGTCAATTCGCTAGCGGTAGGGTTTGGAAAGATTTCAAAACTACTTCTACCTGCCAAACCCGTAATTCCACTTGGATCCAACGGAATGACGGTAATATTTTCCTGATCATCAAACGGATTAGACCACTTCACCGCAGAATAAATTTCAACTCCCGTAAGCGTTTTTAGAAACGCGATTAAAGCCAGTTTCTCGTCTTCAGACAAATCCAAATGATGCATGGTCCCGGAAAGGCGAAAATCTAGATTTGTATTTAATGGATCTTCCTCCAGCAAATTATAATGATTCATCACGTCCATCAGCGTATTTAAGCTTCCGTCATGCATAAATGGTCCGTTCATTTTACCATCAGGATTAACCAAATCTCTCAAAGAAGGAGCCTTTGTAACAATCAAATCAATTGAATCCGGATTATTAGCCACTCCAATTACTCCATTATTTTTACTATTGGGAATGAGCGTAAACTCAGTGCCACTATGGCAACGTGCACAACCTGCTCCACCAAGTGGTGGATGAGTGAAGAAAAGGTTTTTACCCAAATTTTCCTGAACACTAAAATTAGGGAAATCCGTTTCGTTATTGGCAACTTGTGCCCGACCTTCATCAAATTTGGAATCAAAAGACTGAATACTCCTAACAAACTGTGCAATGGCTTTCTGAACTCTTAATTCTGTAATTTCTGAATCACCATAGACAAACTCAAATAAAACAGCGTAATAATCAATATTTTCAAGTTTGTCAATCAATACATCAAAATCTGGGTCTCCATTTTCACCACTGTATCCCATTTCGACATGATCTTGGATGGGTTGGGTTGCTTGGTCTTCAACAGACGAAGCACGTTCATCCCAAAAGGCCTTTTCTTCGTTAGAAAAGCGAACATTAACCAACCGCATGGAATGCCTACCGGTCATTCCATTCACCCCCGAGCTAACAATCGATGTGTCACCAAACGCAAACTTCTGTAGATGACAGCTTGCACAGGAAATTGTATTGTCAACGGATAAATTTTTATCGTAAAAAAGAACTCTACCCAATGTTGCTCCTGGGTCAGAAAGGATATTATCCTGTGGGGTATTGTCTTTAGATATGTATTGGGGAATAGCCTGATCTTCAAAGTTGAACAAGTTGTTCAAATCCACTATACCAGACATTAAAACAACACAGACTACCGCTGAAAACAAGAAAGTAATAAAGTTTTTCATCTTTACTTTTTTAATGAGCCAGACATGTATTCCAAAGGATTAAATAACTCTAACTCGGTTATATGAAGAATTTTTGACACCGTATTTGGTTCTGAAGAAATCAAAAGACATAACTCTCGAAGAGTTCAAGCCTTTCCCAAAGGTACAAAATAAAAGGTTCTTCGTCGTTTGTAGTAGGATTTGCTTTTTGAGATTCTATTGTTTTGTTCTAAAAACCTCTTTAAAACTGGGGCTTGCATTGGTTAAAAATTCAAGATTTATTGGTCATCTTGGCATACTTTACTATTGATTCTTAAGGAAAAATCTAAAATAGAAGAAGCCACACTAAATGACGAAGAACCTAGAAACTATGTATTTTCTTCAATAAATTCCAAAATATCCTTTGGTTGACAATTTAATGCGAAGCAAATTGCATTTAATGTTGAAAACCGAATTGCTTTTCCTTTTCTAGGCGCTACACAGAAAACTACGCTTTAGCCACTAACCGATGCACATTTTTACAAATCAACTAACCTACTGATTATCAGATACATATCCGTTTGTAAACGTATATAAACGTATGTAAACGTTTAATAACGGGTAACTTAGCAAACAGTCCTCACCTTTGCAGTAGAAGTTGGTTCGGTAATCGAATCGCAATTTTTTAACTATCAAAATTTTGAATTATGAACAACTTACGCAATCAAGTACAGCTTATTGGGAACTTAGGCTCAGATGTAGAATTAAGAAAACTAGATTCTGGTAATTTTGTCGCACATGTCAACCTTGCCACTAATGAATCTTACAAAAAGAATGACGAATGGGTCAAAGAAACACAATGGCACCGTATCGTCGCTTGGGGCAAAACTGCCGAAAAACTCACCAACCAAGCCCAAAAAGGTAGCGAGGTTGCAGTCCAAGGAAAGTTAAAGTACGGAAGCTACGAAGACAAAAATGGTAACAAAATCACTTATGCAGAGATTGTTGTAAATGATTTTTTGGTAACAGGTCCGAAAAAAGAAAAGGCCGAAGCTGTGGAGGAGAAGCAACCATTTTAATTGAATAAGGTGTAAAAAGCAATCTATTTTGATTGCTTGCATTCAGTGATCTCTTTTGAAGCTTTCGGTGCTTGCCTCCTCTATTTATCAGGAAGTACCGACAAGCCATACGATTGAAATTGCTGAATGCTTTTTCTATCTAATTACACCAATTTTCTTTTTGCGCAAGCACCTATTTAGCATTTTAAATCCATCACATGAATCCTGTAAAAGAAATGCTCACAGGGATCGTCAATTTATTTTACCCAAGATTGTGTTTGTCTTGTGGACAGAACTTGCCGCCTAGTGATTTAAAAATCTGTTTACAATGCATGAGTGATATGCATTTTACGGAAGACCATCTCCAAAAAGATAATGCCTTTTCTACTAGGCTATTTGGTCGAATTCCTTTTTTTACTGCTAGTGCTTTATTGGTCTTTCGCAAGGGTGGATTAACCCAACCCCTAATCCATGAACTAAAATACAAAGGGAATGACCAAATCGGTATTGAACTCGGTCGGTGGCATGGAAAAAGGTTAGCAGAGTCAAGAGACTTTAATGATATTAGTTGGATTCTACCCGTCCCTTTGCACATCAAAAAGAAAAGACTACGTGGATATAACCAAAGCGCAAAATATGCACAAGGGCTGTCCGAAGTTTTAAACATCCCATATAGTGATAGTATTCTAGTCCGCAAAACCTTTACAGAAACACAAACAAAAAAAGGATTGGACGATCGTTTCGCCAATGTAAGCAGTGTCTTTGCCTTAGCGAAGCCTCATTTGATTAAACACAAACATGTACTTATTGTCGACGACGTGATGACCACTGGTGCAACCTTGGAAGCTTGCGCCAATGCCCTTTTGTCCGATGTAGAAGTTCGGGTTAGCTTTGCTTGTATTGCTATTGCTAAGTTTTGATTTGTGTGTATCAAAATCTATTTGCTTAATAAAGAATAGGATGCTTAGAATTGGTTATTCTTTTCAGACAAAGAGCAATTTGACTAATTGAATATGCCTCTTCTACATGCCATTTCTCCGAATCTGATTCGCAGCTATTCAGTGCAATATTCGCTTTTAAATAATAATTCAAAGCTTGCTCATACTCATTATTGCCAAAGTATAAATCAGCTTTGCAGATGTATGCCTTGTAGAGGTTAGAGAATGTTTCACTAATTTTCCAGAGATCCTCTTTTTCCAAAATAAAGTGCTGAGCGAGTAAATATCTTTGTTCTAGAGTATCTTCCGCTGAGTCTAACTTTTTTCGCAAAGACTCCAATTGCTGTGACTCAGTTTCAGATGAAATACCAAGCATTTCTTTTCCTATTTGATTAGATTTTTCTGCTTTGTCTATTGCACGATCACAATCGCCCTCTTCTAAAGCATCCTCCATGTCATCTGCATAGTTGAACATTTTCATATTACGGACCACATTGTAGTTCCCATTATTCAGCGCAATCAAAATATTACGCAAAGGCCTAAAAGAAAAAGGAGTGAAAGAAAAGAAACCAACCACCACCAATATTATGGCAGAGCGAATAAAAATACTTGTATATTTTTGGGTGATATTATTTGTATTTTGCTTCACAAGCATGTAGATACCAAGGCCCAAAAAGAACCCGGCATTCAAGAGCGGTAAGAGTACAAAAGCAGTATCTCTTCTTAGTCTAATGGTGTAGGGCAGCACGATTAGTGAAGTTGCAAAAGCTAACCCAGCCACCAACGGAATGAAAAGAGTCTTACCTCCTTCAGGCTTAAGTAACCAAAATGATCCAATCAAATATACATAAGATGAGAGCCAAATCGAAACAGAAAAAAGTGCCCACTTCCCTGGAAAGTCCGGAACCAATTGTACTATAAAAAGTAGCAGAACTAATCCTAATATTATTTTTTCAAAACGTTTCATTTATTTGCCTTTTTTACGAACAGTAAATCGTTATACATTATTCATATTTTTACTTAAACGCTCCTTTGTACTACAAGCTGTCAATGATGCTTTACTTGTTTTGCACATTTTACTATCTATCTCAATTTTGTATTGCGATATTACGAGAAAATGGGAAACAAAGCTAAAAACTAAACTCGAATCTAAAATAAAGCATACGTTTTTAAATTCAATACGCAAGATAACGTATAAAATCCCTAAATTGCTTCAAGTTCTTAACCAATGAAGCCTATGTCCGATACCATAACTTATAATTATAAAGCACCTTCCACGGTCACCAAGACTAAAGAGGGAGAATCATTATTCCTTTCCAAATTTAGTGAAATTGAAAAACAAGATACTCCGACACTTTTTTGGGGCCGATTGACCAATCCATTTATCACCGCAAAAGTACTCATCACTTTGTCGAGCGTGGTTCAGTCAAGTTTTAACCTTTCTACACCGATTTCTCGTGACCCGATTGTTTCTGTGGGTAATGACGTGATTAGATTTGAAGGCTTTTCCCATTGCGCAGGCGTCTATGCGAAAGTGGATGTTTTGCCAGACGGCCATGACGGAGAGCTAATTGCGAGTGGGACGACCAATGTTGATTTTAATCCACCAATGATTGCCGCTTTGGGGAGTTTTAATAAACGCTCAAAAATTACTTTATCTGTTGGGCAAGAATCCGTGGGTGTGCATTATGAAGGCAAGAATGTGATTGAAAGAAAAGTGCCGTTGCCCACTAAATGGATTAAAGGATTAACAGCCGTACAAATATATATGGCCGCTTCAGAGAGTAGAATAGAGCTAAATACACGCCAAGCCATTCAACTCTTTCGCACGATTCCTAAAGGGAAAACAAAATCAGATTACTATTTGGTGAAACGTGGTCAGAAGGCCATGTTTACGCCAGTGAAATCAAGAGATGCCATTGTTGTGGGCGCAATCTATCGCCTTCAATTAATAGAACAATTAGTTCCTTTAGCAGATAAATTGATTGTTTTTGCACAGCCAGAGATGCAATCTACAACTTGGCAATTGTACTTTGGAAATGTTCGTTTTTCTTTGTCCCTTTCGCGTGAGAACTGGCGAGGATTCTCAGGAGAAGGCGCTGGATTAGAGGCCTTAATTGAAGAAGTACCGGAAGATTTATTGGCTAATTATGATAAACTAGCTTACGCAAATCATACTTTTGATCCGAAGCGCCTTGCGGCCAAAACAACCATGTCGACCAAAACAATAAATACATTATCCACGAAGCTTTCGGCAATAGGACTATTGGGATATGACCTAGACGACCAAGGTTATTTTTATAGGCGCTTACCTTTTAAGTTGGATCGCATTATGCAATTGAATCCAAGATTAAAAGGGGTTCAAAAATTAATAGCAGAAAATAAAATTATCATTTCTAAGCAAACGGTTAATCAGATAGAAGCCAAGGTTGTAGGAACAGGTGTGACCCACACAGTTATCCTAGACAAGAATGGAGCTAAATGTACTTGCGCTTGGTTTTCAAGACATCAAGGAGAAAGAGGATTTTGCAAGCATATATTGGCGACAAAAAAAATAACGAAAAATGACTAACGAAGAAATCTATTTAAAATACTTAGAACAAGAAAAAGCAGATGAAGGCTTGCAGTTTATCGCCAAATTATCTAAGTCAGAACGAAAAGACTTGCGACCATTCCTAATAAAAATAGCAAAAGAATATACAATACATGACTATGTAGAAGGAGAAGGGCGTAAGGCTAGTAATATTCAAAATGAGATGCTTCATGAAGCTGGAGCTATTTGTTTAACAAAAAAAGAATATCAAAAGATTTTCTGGAGTTGGTATTTTCGATTTTATGATGGCGTAAAAACCTTTAAGCGAGTCATGGACGTAGAACGAATAGAATGGCTTGCCAAAAATGTTGAAGAAGAAAATAGATATGCCTACATAGATAGAATGGCACTAAGCAAGGCGGGATATATTATGGCACCATTGGAAGAACTTATAGAAGCACTATCAACAAACATTACAGACACCTCCGGGAATGACCCAAAATATCAACCAGAAATATTAGAAGTTTATCCAGAAACGTTATCAGAACACATCTGGAAACTATTTGAATACGAAACAACCATTAACTGGACTGATGGTCGATACAGAACAAAAGAGCCTTGGAAGAATGCCTTCAAAAATTTAACAAATAGTAAAAAACTAGATCGCAAAAAAGTCTTAGAAGAATGTCTTTTGACCGCCAATCGAAATTTTAATAAAGTCTTGACGGGATGGTTTTTTGATTTGTTTCTTTTTTTAGAACCTACAGAAAAAGAGCTGATGGAGCTTCAACCAGCGTTAATGAATGCCCTGACCAGCCCACAAAGTAAAGTCGTCAATGGTGTTTTAAAAATATTTAAGAAATTGGCTGTTGATCCCAAGTTTAAATTACAAGACCTTTTGGATTATGGAAATGTGCTACTCGCCTCAGAAACCAAAAGCGTGGTAAATAGCACTTTGATGATTTTAGATAAGATAGCAACCAAACAAAAAAGTAGAAAATCAGAGATAAGTCTTTTAAGTTGTTCGGCTTTCGGCAGCTCGCACAAAGACATTCAACTTCGTGCAGCAAAATTGATTTTGAAACATGGCGATAAAAAAGAGGATGCATTGACCACTGAAGTAAGTAGCTATTCCAATAATTTACTATCAGATACAAAGAAATTACTATCAGAATTTTTAACGCAAGTAGAAGAAGACATTGTCGAAGAGAATATTGAGTATGAAGCGATAAATGTTTTAACAGCGGATCGCTTGATACCTGTTTTAGAAACGCTAGAAGATTTTATTTTCTTAGCGAGCCAAGTTTTTGACAATAATGAACCGTATCATTTAGAGCAATTCTTGGATGGGATAATTCAGTTTAAAGCCGAATTTAAAAAGGAATCTTTTATCGAAAAAATAGCGCCTGCTTTTCAACGTGCTTACAAAACAGTATTGGGTAACCTCCGCGCCAATCAAGGATTCATAGATTGGAGTTTGGGTTTGTTTGTGTTGGACTTTAGTCATTTATTAGTGAGGCTTTATCCGAATGCAACTGGTGCTTTGCAAAAACTATATGCAGCAGAATTAAAAAAGGATTTATCTAGAATTAATCGTTGGTCGGAAAAGAAAGAAACTAAAAGCCGTTTGACAGAAGGCTTCAAGGTTCATTGGCATGACAAAAATCCGTATAAGGAAGTTTTTACTTGGAAGATGAATCTAGTATTAGAACACTTTGAAAGTGGGGAGTTACATTCATTCTTATCAAGACCAACACATGCTTTGTATTGGATTGAACCAAGTATTTTGATTCATCGAATTAAAAATAAATTGGCACATCAGGAAGCTATAGAGGCAAAAGATTTGTGCTTGGCTATTGCTCGATTGGCTTTGCATAATCCAGCAAAATCCATTCAGCTAGCCAAAAACAATTTATCTGGGGACTATCAGCAACTAATGCTTTTTGCTTTAGGGGAGGTAACA
Organism: Lepetodrilus galriftensis; assembly: GCA_032361785.1. Classification (NCBI taxonomy): domain Eukaryota; kingdom Metazoa; phylum Mollusca; class Gastropoda; order Lepetellida; family Lepetodrilidae; genus Lepetodrilus; species Lepetodrilus galriftensis. The sequence continues at coordinate 12,668 of JAUTBZ010182762.1, read as the reverse complement.
ACGTTGCCCAAAACAAAATTGTCTATTGACTTTTTTGCGCAAGCTTATCTAAATAATCCAAAGGGATATACTTATTTTAAGGAGTTAGATCAGATAGCCGAAATTAACCTGATGATCGGAAAGCTAAAGCCCCGAATGGAAAAGTCAGATAGAGGCAAATGGTGGCATCTACGTCTAGTTTATGATAAGTCTAAGACTACAAATGAGTCCATTTTCGTGACACAAAAAACCATTCAAATAGAGACGGCGATGGATGCCGATTTGAAACGAGTATTTTCGCTTGCGCCAAATAATCCGGAAAGTTTATTTTCGGCTATTCTCTCCTCAATTCTGTACATAGATTGGGTGGAAGCAGAAAATGGGCGAATGTTGGAAAGGATGGGTGAAATATTATTTGAGATAATAACGCCTATTAAAGATGCTGGATATTTATTTTTGGCGAGTACTTTTGCATCTGAAAATAAAACAATTCGCTCTTTTTCTGCGGAGTTCTGGATTAAAGAAGTAGCTGGTAGTCGGATTGATAATGAAATGCTTGGGCAGTTTTTGGGCACAATCCAATCTGTGGAATTTTGTCCGATTAAGCGCTTCACCGATTTAGCCAAAACCCAAATGACCAACATAAGCAAGCATCATGATGCGGAACTTCAAACCTTGATTCTTAGCGCCATTCCCAATATGGCCGATAAGCCAATTCGAAATACGAAACAGTTATTGGAGATCCTATTGGAACTAAAAATTAAAAATAACACCAAAAAATTATCTATAGAAGTAATAGCGAAATTGGACGCTTGGAAAGCTAGTGGATCGCTGAAGAAAGTGATCAAAGAATTAACCGCTTAATCATCTTCAATCCATCCAAGCCACATCCACCAAAACCGGAAAGTGATCAGAAAAATTTACATTGGGGACACGATGATTTAAAACTTTAAAGTTGGTTGGAGCTAAAATATAATCAATACGCATAGCAGGCGTCAAACCATCATAAGTCGTTCCCAAACCCTTACCTCGCTCTCGAAAGGAATCGGTTTTATTTTCCGAAAGGATATGATAACTATTGGATAAAGGAGGGTCATTGAAATCTCCGCAAAAGAAAACGGGATGGGGAGATAGCGCTGCCAATTGTTTTACTTGCCGGGATTGGTTTGTCCTTTGCTTCGCGGTCATTCTGTATAGTGCTAAAATCTTGCGAAACTTCGACCAAGTTCTTTTGTCCTTTAGATCCGCATTCTCTTTTAATTGTGAGGCAACGGTACTTATTGCATTGGACTGAAGGTGCAAACTAAAAAATCGGATGGTTTTTCCTTTCACTTTTACATCCGCCCAAGTATAAGAATTTCCTGATTTAAAAAAAGGCTTTTGCTCGTACTTTAGAATGGGGTACTTGCTGATGACTGCTGTCCCAAGTGCTTTTTTAGTCTTGTTTATCGTGTAGTGTTTATAGCCTAATAAGCTTGCAATTTTTTTTGCACTTGAGTTTGAGCACTCCTGTGCCATTACAATATCGGGATGCTCTTTATTAAGAAAAAGCTTAAAAGGTTTCTCTAGCTTTTGTTTACGAATCGAGTAAAGACTCTGTACATTATAAGTCATCAAACGAACACTTGTCTGTGTAGATGCCGCTTGTGCAAAAGAATGATATTGAAAGATTCTAGCTGGTGACATCCAACCGAAAATCAAAACAATCAAAGGTAATAGTATCGCCAATCTGTGTTTTTTCCGACCTAGCAGTAAGCGTATTCCCCAGTAAAAGAAAAGTAATAAATTCAAAATAAGAAACAAGGGAAAGAGCAAAGCAAAGAAAGCATACAACCAATTCTTAGCCGGATCTACAAAAGGAGAGAATAGCGCAACTACAGCAGCACCACTAATAAGAATTGTTAATATTAAATCGAAGTGTCTAAAGAATTTTCTCAACGGTTACTGGCTTTAAATAAAAATTCTTTCTCTTCTTTTGAAAGACTATCATAGCCAGAATCTTTTATCTTATCTAAGATGGCGTCTAAGTGTGCTTGGAAAGAGCGCTTGTCCATATCTTCTACTTTGATAATTGGTTTTTTCTTTTTGCGCTTTGAGCTAGCCGTTTTCACAACCGTTAAATGTGGTGCAGGTTTTCTTTTTTGAGTGCCATAAGATCGGCGTTCTCGTTCTGGAGATTTACGTTTGCTTGGTGAGAATAGATTTTTAATACCGCTGACAGCCTTGTTGAAAGGAGCCCCCAAATCCTGCCCATTTTTGATAGAATAGATATACAGAAAACCGAAAAGAAAACCACCTATGTGTGCAAAATGCCCTCCTGTATTCATGTTGCCTCCTAATGATGCAATATCCAATAATAACAATACCGCGACTACATACTTCAACTTGACTCGTCCTATCAGCAATAAATTAATTCCATAATCTGGCGCAATCATCGCTGCCGCTGCGGCTATCGCCATGACGGCTCCAGATGCTCCAATGGCATAGTGTATGGCACCTTGCCCATAAGGCAACAACATCGCCGAAAAGAAAAATATCAAGCCCGCAAAAGCACCACCCAAAATATAGATCGGCAAAACATGCCGATCCCCAATCAAATCCCCGACGATCTGCCCAAAAATCCACAATCCAATCATGTTAAATAGCAAGTGCATCACACCAGCATGCATGAAAGTAGCTGTAATAAAAGTCCAAGGATGTGTTATTAAATGCCGCCCACTAGAAGAAAGAGAGAAAAAATGAACAATGGTGTCATAAACATCATTCTGCAGGCCTTTCAGAAAAACACTCAAAATAATGAACGCCACGAACACACCTATATTGACAAAAACTAGGCGTGTCACCATATGACCCGTACGGTAATTTCTTACAATATCATCTTTTATTGACTGAAACATATTACAAGGTAATGGTTTTGGTAGGATTAATGCCGAAATTTTCGACAGACTGTCTCTATAAACGTATTGTTTCAGGTTTTAGTTTATGCTCTTGTCATTCTATTTCAATTATAACTATCAATCCAAAACACCTACCTTAGCACTTCATTGAAACCATTCGTGTGACCAAAAATATCATTTATTTTCTTTTATTACTGGGTACCTTGGTGCTTGGGCTATGGGGAGCAAGTCACTTATTTCCAGAGCTTTGGACTAAGAAAACTGCTCCTGTAACTATTGGCATAGAAGCCAAAACATCAGAGAAATGTCTATCCTGTCACCAAGGTATCTCCGGATTTACTCAAAGTCATCACGCCATCGGTTGTACGGCTTGTCACCTAGGTGATGGTTCGTCAGTGGACAAGATGCTTGCGCACAAAGACATGATAACCATTCCTGGGAATTTAGAAATGGCTAATCAAACCTGCTCCACAGCCGCTTGTCACCCAGGAATAGATTATCGAGTGAAGCATTCTGTGATGAATACCATGAGCGGTATCATCGCTATCGACCGAATGGTTTTTGAGGAGAAGCATGAAGGAATGAATCTTTCAATTGATAGTTTGGGTCAATCCCCAGCAGATAATCATCTTCGTGATTTATGTGCTTCTTGCCACCTCGGAGCCGAAAAAAAAGAACTAGGTCCTATTCATGAGATGTCTAGAGGTGGGGGTTGTCTTGCATGTCATTTGAATTATAATCAAGCAGCACACGACGATTTTATCGCAAGAAAAATTGATGCTTCCAAAGAACCTTCCAAATACCATCCAAGCATTTCTTTGGCGATCAGTAATGATCATTGCTTTGGTTGCCATAGCCGTTCGGGGCGCATTTCTTTAAGCTATGAAGGCTGGCATGAGACCCTTTTGGAAAAAGAAAATATTCCTGACACGGGTCGATATCGAATTTTGGAAGATGATCGGGTGTTAAAATATATTGCTGAAGATATTCACCATAGCAAAGGTTTAGCGTGTATTGATTGTCATGGGAGCCAAGAGGTTATGGGTGATGGGCAGCGACATGTTTATCAGAGTGATGCAGAGTTAAGTCAATGTCAAGATTGTCATTTTGCGGAAGCTAAAAATAGAACTAAAGCATTTCAAAACTTAAGGGTGGATAGTAAATCTATTATTCGAATGCGAGATATTGATACCACCAATCTCTTCGTGCAAGGTATTCGTGGACAAGATTTAACGAATGTTTTTATGCAAAATAAAAAAGCTTTTTTAGTCGGTAAAATTAATAATATTAAATATCCTCTTTCAAAGCCTTCGGTACTTTGTCAAGCCCCAGAACACCAAGATATTTCCTGTAATGCTTGCCATACGCAATGGGCGCCACAGTGTATCGTTTGTCACACTTCTTATGATGCTTCTGCAAAAGGATATGATCTGCTTGCGCAAAAAAATATTCAAGGAAAATGGCAAGAGGACATGGGACCTTTTCTTGCGGACTATCCATCTTTGGGGGTACAAGAAAAAAATGGGCAGCGCAAAATTATCACCTTTGTACCGGGGATGATTATTTCTTTAGACAAATCAGGTTACACTAAAATCCCAAAGGACATTTTGCATAAGAGATTATATGCGCCCATTGTGGCACATACCACTTCCGCAAAAGGTCGAGATTGTAAAACTTGTCACAATAATCCAAATGCCATCGGCTACGGGCGTGGAGCATTATCTTTCGATAAAAATTGGACGTTCAATTCAACTTATGAAAATTGGCAACACGACGACTTACCACAAGATGCTTGGATTGGCTTTTTGAAAAATAGCAAAAAACAATCCGTAACCCATTTAGAAACACGCCCTTTTTCTGTCGCGGAACAACGGCGTATTCTAGAAGTCGGTACTTGTTTGCAATGTCACCAAGCCCAAAGTAAGGAAATGAAAATGGCTTTATTGAATTTTAATAAGGCTAAGGAAAATCGGAAGGAGGCATGTTTTAAAAAGCTCAATAACAAAAATCAATAGACAGGTCACCGTGTCTATTTAAGTGTAGGTAACAATTTGATCGAAAATGGATTCAATCACAAGGAATTCTATCCAACTGATTATTTTTTTATCTTGTGGTACTTTTATTTAAAATAATTTGACTAAAAATGATATTAGGATATTTTGACTACATCGTGATCGGAGTTTTGATAGTATTGAATATTAAATTCTGGAGCAGAGAATTTAGCGGAAAAGGATGTTTAGTTGGTGGACTTGTATTCGGTATTATATTACCTCTAATTTCTTTGACTGTTGAAATCCAGCACGTAAAAACATCAATCGGAATTTTCGACAGTTCTGAAATTTTATACACATATTTAAGATTTCCAACATACTGGATAATTGGAACTATTCAAGTATTAGTTAGTGCAGTCAAATTGAGATATAAAGAATCGAATAAGGTAGCGTAAAGTCCAGCTCAAGGCAACGGCCGAATCCACAAAAACAACAATAACCAATAGGCAAATAACAAAGCCAAACCAACAAATAAAAATGGACGAAACCATTCTATTTTTTGTTGGTGTGTGATAACATCAATCTTTGAACGCTCCAATTGATTGATTTTTTTATAGATGGCTTTTAATTTTTCTTTGCTACTTGCGCGCTGATATTTACCACCAGTCACATGAGATATTTTTTGCAAAAGCTCCTCGTCAAAATCTGATTTAGTGGGTGCATAATGCAACTTCCCATTAAAAAATCTAGAAGGCATATTGACAACTCCTTTCGTTCCTAATCCAATCGTATATACTTTGATCCCAAGCGTTTTGGCAAAGTCTGCTGCCACCATTGGATCCAAAGCGCCGACATTATTATAACCGTCAGTCAGTAAAATAACAATTTTACTTTTTGCTTTTCCTTCCTTTAATTGGTTGAGTGCTGTGGCTAAACCCATTCCGATAGCCGTTCCATAATCTAGTCCTTCGGGACTTACTTCTTTTGTTAATTTTGTTAAGGTTCCATAGTCCATCGTTAGTGGACACTTGGTGTAAGCTTCTCCGGCAAAAACAGTCAAACCAATTTTATCCCCTTTTCTTTTTTGAATAAAATCAACGGCTAGATCTTTGGCTACTGCCAAGCGATTGGGGTCAAAGTCCAATGCCAACATACTCGGACTAACATCCATCACCAGCATAATTTCAATTCCTTCTCCCTTATATTCTTGGCTATTCAATACTTTCTGAGGGCGCGCCATTGCTAATACTAAACTCAACAAGCCGAGTAGTGGTAACAAAAAAGCATACTTGTAGACTAGTTTCTTTGGGGAGCTTTTTGTTGTTACTTGTCCGATAGAAGGCAACGCAAGTGCATCCGGTTTTTGACCATGCGCCTTCCAAAATAAATAACCAATAATAGGCACTAGTAAAAACCAAATGGGCTGGCTCCACACTAAACTAATTGGCAATATGTCCATTCCAAAAATCATTTGAAACTATTATTTTTAACCCATTTGATGGCCTCTTTAATACTATTCTTATGCAGCTCATCTGGCATTGTTAACTTGGCAAACTTGACCATGTCTGAATCATTCAAGAGTTTCTGCAAAGTATTCCGCTGCAAGGTGCTGATATATTTTTTGAGTCCTCTATCTATTTCTTTTGTGGTACTTTCTAAAGCTGGAACTTTAAATTCTTCTTCTATGTATCGTCTGACGATTTGCGAAAGCTGCACTTGAGTTGACTTTGGATCTTGTTCCCAGGATTTTTCTTTCTTTAATTTCTTTAATGCCTTAGTTGCTTTTTCAATGGGCTTGATTTTGGGTTTTCGGGGTGCAGCAGCAACGGTTCTCGAAGGTTCTCGCTTGCGCAAATACAAAAACAAAACTATCGCAGTACCTAGAATTACAAAGCCCAAAATCCACGGCAAAAAATCATTTAGCGTAAGCGGCTCTTTGATAATGGTTTTTAAATCTAAAGGAACATCTGTTGATTTAACAATCGGTTTGACAAATACTTTCGCAGGATTAGATCTTACTTGATAGGTCGTGTCTGGATATTGGATGGTATAACTAACTGCTGGAATTTCAATCCAACCTTCATCCTTAAAAACTAATGCGTTGAAATATTCTTTCACAAACATTCGGACTTTTCCAGAAGTTCCGACAGAATCATTTTTAGATAAATTCACTCTGTCCACAATTTCCCAATCTTCACTTTTGGGTAAATCCCCCAAACCCGAATTAAGCACACGCCCATGTTGCTCAAAAGAAAGCTTTGCTTCTACCTCAAAAACATCCCCAATCAATACACTATCCTTGTCGATACTTAGAGTCGCTGTGGGTGCTTGCGCAAAAATGAAACTGGGCAAAAGCACAAAAATAAAAAAGATATATGCTAGCTTCTTCATTTTAAGATTTTGCGTTTCTAGTATTAAAAAAGGCTAACATCGATTTATGGGCTTCATCGTCTGTACGTATCGTCAATTGCCTTGATCGGGCTCGAATAAAAGCATCCTCAAAATAGGCCGTGTAATTGCGATACGTATTTAATAATACTTCCCGATCTTGACCACCAAAATCTATGACCTGCTGTTCACCCGTTTCTGGATCTGCCGTTTGTACCAAACCAACAGAAGGTAAATTATCATAAAATTGATCCCAAATCCGAACACCAATAACTTCATGTTTTCGCGCAAGCAAAGACAATTCCTTTGTATAACCTGTATCTAAAAAATCTGAAAGCAAGAAAATTAAATGATGCTTTTTTGCCACTCTTCTTAGAAACTTGAGCGATTGTTCGATGTTTGTTTTTTTGTTTGTCGCTTCCAATAAAATCAACTCTCTGAGCAATTTCATCAACTGTGCTTTTCCTTTCTTAGGTGGTATAAAAGACTCATTATCAGCAGAAAAGAGCATCATCCCGACCTTGTCACCATTCCGCTCAGCTGTAACAGCCAAAGAAGCGCACAATTCTAAAATCTGATCAGAAATCCGTTGCCCATGCGCACCGAATAGGGTCGAGTGGCTGATGTCCACCACCAACAAAACCGATAATTCACGCTCCTCTTCAAATATTTTAATGTGTGGAGCACCCGTCTTAGCCGTAACATTCCAATCGATACTTCTAATATCATCGCCATACTGATAAGGACGAACCTCGCTGAAAGTGATACCCATTCCTTTGAAGTTACTATGGTATCCACCGGAAAACATATCCTTCGTTTTTTGCCTCGTGCTTATCTCTAGCTGACGAACTTTTCGGAGCAATTCCGCAGGGGTCATATGACTACGCTTCGTCTTCATTTTAGCTTACTAAAATGCTTTGCAATTTTTCTACTTTTCAAAAAGGGTTTTAGCAAGCTATAAGGAAGTAGGACATGTTGTTGTCCAAAAACTGGATGAAAATTACTACTGAATAAAATTCCTTCAGGCTGCAAAACAAATTGGCTATAGTCTTCACTCATTACCCATTTTACAAAATCTGTATTATCTTTCAAGTGATGTGTGGCTAGTCTTTTATTGCTTTCTACTTGAGCCATTTTTTGGACTTGCGCAAAATTTTTAAATACATCATTTGCTTCCAAAAAAGTCTTTTTACGCAAGTCAAAGTTTATCGCTTTAGCTGTATATTTTTTATTTGTTGGCAAATAGGAGATTTGGTAGCCACTAAAATATCGGTCATCTCTACAATGTACTTCGACGTAACTATAGGCAGCTGGAGTATTCAATATTGTACTCTGCAAAAGTGATTGCTTTTTCTTTTTATCTTCTGCTTTGCATTGATTCGTCCATTCTAGTGCAGAACGATTCATCTCTTCATCAAATTCAGAAATTTCTAATTTTGGATAAATAATACTATATCTAAAATCAGCATTCATGTCTGATGTACAGTTTTGCCCATTTGATATTTGGGGCGAAGTTGATATTTTTTGTTTGGTTCCAGACTTACTCAAGAAGTTACCAGAAAAATGCCCCCCTTGGTCGATTTTCCCATAGATATCTCCAATCTTTTTGCCTTGGTTATCAACCATCATTAAATCAATTTTTTCTTTTACCATTATACCTGAAAGAAAAAATGATTTATTTCTATTTTTCAAATAGATCAAACCCTGTAGGTCGCCATTACCTATTCGCTGAAGCGTTAGATAAATAGGAGACACAGCCATAGTTCCCTTGTGATAAACCAACCACTTATCAACAAAACAAGCAGGAGGAATAACGGGGACATCCCTAGTAAAACTTCCAGAAATAGTGGCCATATTCCTTTCTAAGCTAGAAGTCAAAGCCCCTTTAAACTCTTCATTATCAATGGAATAGTTTATTTTTCCTTGGTCAAACCCCTTTTCATCTCTGAGGTATAATAATTGGTCAGAGCCACTCATCATCAAGGCTTTTTTGGTACTTGGGAAAAACAAAACGCCTTTTACTAAGCCTTTGTCTTTTTTGAGAACGATGACACTTGCCTCCATTTCGTCCATGCGTACAGCATAGGTTTTTACCTTCAGGCTATTTGCCCGTTCTCCGAGATGTTTTAGGCAAAACTGGTCTAGCGCCACGGTCTGTCCAAACGCCCAAAAAGAAGAAAGAATTAATAATATTAAACTGATTAATTTACGCATCAAGGGACCATTACTTTATCCAAAATTTGTTGGACAATATCATCCGTTGTCACCATTTCTGCTTCTGCTTCAAAGGTCGTTCCTATACGGTGACGCATGATGTCAGGCGCAATATCGCGTACATCTTCGGGAATGACAAATCCTCTTTTATTCAAGAAAGCAACGGCTTTAGCTGCTATCGCCATATTGATACTAGCTCTTGGAGAAGCGCCATAATTTATGAACGGTTCTAACTCTGGCAATCTTGCTTTTTTAGGATTTCTAGAGGCTGAAACGATATCCAAAATATAATTTTCAATTTGTTCATCAAGATAAACTTTGCGGATTAATTTGCGCAAGCTCTTAATCGTCTCGATATTAATAACGGGCTGAACGGAAGCAAATCCATTTTCCGAAAGGCTCCTTCTCATCACTTCACGCTCATCTTCTCTATTGGGGTAATCTATTGTCAGGTGCAGCATAAATCTATCTTTCTGCGCCTCTGGCAGTGGATAGGTTCCTTCTTGGTCAATGGGGTTTTGCGTTGCCATGACGAGGAAAGGTTCTTCTAGTTTAAAGGTCTCACCACCAATAGTCACTTGCCGTTCTTGCATAGATTCTAGTAAGGCACTTTGAACTTTGGCTGGTGCTCTATTGATTTCGTCTGCCAAAACAAAGTTTGAAAATATCGGCCCTTTGCTCACCTTAAAGCTCTGTGTTCCTGGATTGTAAATCATCGTTCCAGTCACGTCGGAAGGCAATAAATCTGGTGTAAATTGAATCCGTTGAAACTGCGCATGAATGACTTTCGACAAAGTACTGACCGCTAATGTTTTGGCCAATCCGGGCAAACCTTCCAAAAGAATGTGCCCTCTAGTCAATAACCCAATTAACAATCGCTCAATCATTTTTTCTTGCCCGACGATGACTTTACTTGTTTCCTTATAGATGGCATCTATGTGTCGGTACTCACGGATTATTTCTTCGTTGAGTTCATTTATTTCTTCGTAAGAGGTGGACATATATTAATTTTTTATATTTTGTTGGGGCTGCAAATGTAGGAAAAAAAAGCACTAATTACCCAAAGTAACTAGTGCTTTCTTATATATCATTGTAGCAATTTATTCTACTCGGTACCAAGTTTGGGTCCGATAGAAGGGGCCAATATATCCACGGAGCAAAAGCTTGTCTTTATTAGAGGAGTCCAACCAAGCTTTACAAGAGTATATTTTTCCATTGTTAGGGTCTAATATTTTGCCTCCTTTCCATGTAGATCCACTCTTTTTCAAATCTGTCAAAAGCACCATTCCCATGACCAATTGGTCTTTCCGATCGTCAGGACATAAGTCACATCTTGTGGTAGCAGGGTCTTTCTGAAGAAGCTTAGTCACTTTACCGAAAGCTTTACCATTTTCTTCATAGATGGTGATGTAGGATTTTGCTTCGGCCGTTTTGTCGTCTATAGTTCGCCAAGTACCCAAAATAGTCTGGGCTTGGACGCCAAGTGTCACGAAAATGAAGGCCACAATTAAAGTAAATTTTTGCATGTACATTTTTTCTGTTTTTAGTCAAACGAAGAGTGCGTTAAAATAGTATAAGCAGCAATTGTGATTAGACGTCGTCATACGCACAGAATATAATGCCTAAAGATAGTAAATCTGACCTTACTTGTTGAATAATTAGCATAGTAAACCAAATATCAAGTTAGATTCCACAGATTCAAATCAAACAGCCAAAATTTGAAATGAAAGTTTATTTTTACGGCAAAAGATGGACGATGAAATTAAGTGTAACACAAAATTCCAACTAAGCATAGCCGCATTGGCATTGCTTGCTTACTTGGGAATTCAATTTTTCTTATTGCGTTCTGTACCGATGCAACAGCAAATAGGCGTTGTTCAAAAAGGAAAGTGTTGAGAGGGGTGAACTGCGGGGTTCTAGGAATAAAAGCGGAATCAAAACCTCCAGATACAAACTGTCTGATCGCTATATTTACACGATTGAATTGAAGGACGGAACAATCGTTTGTTATCAGGAAAATGGCTTTGAATTTAGTGGTTCTGATTTTAAAGTTGGAGATGAGCTTCAGGTGGACTATGAGCAGCGTTCAGGATTATTAACAAGTCCAAATATTACCGTTCATCGTATAAATTCCGTTGAATAAATTCATAAAAGTGAAATTGGCTAAATTTTTGCGAAAGCTATAGAATCCCCCGTATTGCTGAATCATACTTGAACGTTTATGACAGATAATCGGATTTCATTTCCTTGGCAAATCATACCAAGAACTTCCTTAGAGAAAGAGTTGTTAGCACATCCAGATATCCAAAAAGGACTAAACTGGAGCAAGCCTGCTATCGGGCATCCCGAAAAAAGCGTAGGCCTGCACGTCTCACAAGTACTTCAGAATATTGACCAAATGGTTGATAATACAAAGACCAAAGAGCGCCTTCGTCTAGCTGCGATTATGCATGATACCTTTAAGTATAGAGAAGATCGACTAGATGCTACGAAGTGTCACGGGCTGCTTGCGCGAAATTTCATGTCACAATATTCAAAAGATACTTTTTTATTGGACTTGTTAGAATGGCATGATGAAGCCTACAAATCTTGGGTCGTAGGTTTTTTCCAAAATAATTTTCTCCTTGCGGAAAAACGTATCCAGCAATTAATCAGACGCTTTGATGCAAACATTGAAGAGTATCAACAATTTTTTATTTGCGATTCTAAAATGATGGACAAACGAACACAACCTGTTTTATGGTTTAATAAAAAGGTTAGGGAATTCAATACCTAACTCCCAGTTTTCTGAACAGGGTTCTTTTATTTTTATTTTGTATTTCATAGACTATACTTATCTATGGTTGATATCTATAATATCATGGGACCGAAAGTCCTGAATAGAATTACCTAGGCCTTTAGTTAGAATATTTGTTTTCACAGTTTCTTTAGTCACCCAGACAGTTTGCACCTAGCAGTTGCGGTAATCCATTTATAGTAGTTCTTCTTTTCGTCCACATTCGTAACACCACAAAACAACGGCCTAGACTTCAATAAATTAATTCTCATTCATAAGGATTAAAGTCCCAGCAACATCGTATCTTGCAATTACCCAACTTTTTGCGCAAGCCAAAAAATGGTCCAAACTTTTTAAACATTCTCTGTTAGTTTACTGTGTATAACAACTCACGTTTTAAACACTTACTAACATTTTGAAGGC
>JAUTBZ010182761.1:0-47671 GCA_032361785.1 Lepetodrilus galriftensis | reverse complement strand
CAATTTTTTCACTTTGTAGAGCTTGATTGTTAAACAAAATTTAGCAATTCTATTTATTTAGTTGGAATTCAATCAGTTATAAAGTAAAGACCTTAGCTATTGTAGAATTATTGGGCAACCCTCGTGGCGTTGGGGCAACCCTCGTGGCGTTGGGGCAACCCTCGTGGTTGCCCTAACAATAAGATTCAATCAACCCATCAATCTCCTCAGAAGCAGCATCCAAAAAAGCATCCAAGATAACCTTTCCCATTTCCGCAGTAGCAGGACGAGGATCCGCTCCAGAAACGGCATGCTCTTCCAAAGTAATCTCCCCATTTTGCGGAAGCGTATCCAAAGCTACTGTCTCAGGGGCATAATGCAATTGCAAAGAAGTCTCACCGATAGCACTATGATTAGCCACTAATAATTCATCTGGCAGAATATCAAATTCAGCTAGTGCCCAAACATGGTGTGTTAAATATTTTTTATTCATTTCGGCAGCGACTTCTTTCAGAATATTAATATGTGGCTCTCCTGCATGACCCGTTAGGAGCACAATCAATTTATAATTCTGTTTGATTAATTGCTCCAAATATTCGCGACACATCATCCGAATCAGCTCCTCCGAAAATTCAATCGAATGTTGCTTAAAATCACAAAGTGGATAAGAAGAAATTAAATTAGCCGCCGCATGAACCACCGGAAAAACAATACCGCCCACACGCTTCGCCAAGTCAATCGCCATCCCTTGTGCCTTGATGCTGTCGAGTCCAGTAGGATTGTGACTACCATGATATTCCAAAGCGCCCCAAGGAAGATAAGCGATTGGGTATGAACTAGTTATGACCTCTATTTGTGCTGGCCGTAAGTATTGAAATTCTCCGTATTTTTTCATTGTATGCTATTCGTATCGGCGGTTTTAACCGCCTAGATTATTAAAAAAGGCAAATGACTTATTACCATTTGCAAGGTGAACGGTTAAGCCAAGCAGATGCAACCCTTAACCTTTCACCCTTAGCCTTTTACCTCTTACAGTACAGCCAAGCAGATGCGTCCTTTACCCTTAACCTTCAACCCTTCTTAAAAATCAAAGGATTCTGCCCCTCATTATCCAAAACATCCCCAACCTTCAAAGTCTCAAAATACTCCTGCGGTAAAACATTTTTCTTACCATTAAAAGTACTTCCATCAGGCATATAAGCACAAGTCATCGCCCGTCTAAAACCAGTAGTCATATTCGGTCCAGCAGCATGAATATTCAAACCATTGTGAAAAGAGCAACTACCTGCTTTGATGACAGAAGCAACAGGAGACTTATCCTGAAATTGAGGGTAAGTATCAAAAATATCTCCGATACTAGCCGAAATACCTGGCTCGTCAAATTGCGTTTCTTGTTGTGAAGTAGGCATGAAATAAAGGCAGCCATTTTGAATGGTCACATCATCCAAAGCCACCCAAATACTCAAAGCTTGGCGATGACTAAAAGACCAAAAAGGCGTATCCAAATGCCAAGCAGTAGGATTTGCCCAAGGACGCTTAAATAAAGCTTGGTCGTGCCAGATTCTAATGCCATCCACTTGCGCCAATTCCGCAGCCATTTTGCCCAAGCGTGGATCTAGCATGATTTCTTTCATCTTGTCATCCGTCATCCAAAGATTGATTACTTGGTCAAATACTTTTCCAAAATATCCGCCAGCATCATCATTAATTCCATCAGACTCTCCAGTTTTTACTTCGGAGTGTGGAAACTTTCGACCACCTCTATTTTTTAAAGCATTGTCGATGGCGCCTCTCCAGGTTTCTAGTTCTTCGGCATTCAAAAAATCATCTATTATTAAGAAACCATTTTCTTGATAATCATTGATTTGTTGTTGTGTTAGACTGTTGTTCATTTTTTTAAAATTTTAATTCAAAAGTGATTTCCAATTAGAAGAAAAATAGGCTTTCTTCAATTGTATTTCTAGGTCTTTATTGTTTCTCGTTTGTGCCATTTGCAATAGGTCTTTGTAAAGGTATAGCCCTAACCAATAACCATAATGATATTTTTCGCGAATACTTTTTGGATTGGATAATTGTGCATACCATTGTGCATGCAGATAATTATTATTGGCAAATTTTATCGCACTTTGTGCATTAGTCCATTGATTATTAGCTATTTGCGTAAAAAGATTTTGATAGTCTATGTATTTCATGTTGGCTGGATTATGTAATGGGGCTTTGTCAGCTATTTTTAATTCTGCCAAAGAAATCGTCCATTCATATTTTTTATCGCCGTCCATATCAAAAGACATTTTATCAAAGAATCCATTCTTGTCGGTGTCTTCATATTTGATTGTCCCGAAAGTAGTAGGTTCGGCTTTATCAAAATCTTCTGGTTGTAAATTAGGGCCACGCCATCCTTGCCATCCTTGAAAATAAGTAGCATTTTGGTCAATTCTCCAGTAACCGGTTTCGGCTCCATACAAATGAATTTTTCCATCCATAGGCGAAACGTATAACTGACCCTTTCCAGAAAAATCCAAATCCCATTCGCCACGGTCTCCAGCGGGATCCGCTTGTGGGTTATGATCTAATCCACCATTTTTAGTTCCACTTTTAAAAGGGTCTTTAGGATCGTAGAATTCCACTCGCTCCCAACGTTGGCAATCATCGTCTTCATCAAAAACCAACCAACACTCCGACCATTGACCTTTTGAAAAAACTAAATCATACCCTGTTTGATGATCTGGAAATATTAGTTCTTCCGTGTTTCTCCAACGAGCATCATGAAAATATTGATTGGCTGCTGGCAAACCTTTTATGTTTTTATAAGGATGAACTTGATCGGAATAATCAAACCCTTTTCCTTTAAATTTCAAACTCAAATCATAATCCAATTCATTCCCAGGCTCGGTGTCATTATCCAAATCAAAAGTCATTTGCGACATAGAAATATGGTGACTAAAATCCCAAACAATATTAGTATCTTTTTCTCCTTTTAGGGCAATGGGTTCATCCACCATGCGAATCGCCATTTCCGAAAGGCCATCATGATCGGGGTCAAAATATAAAAAAGGATTTTCCCAGTTATAACGTAAGTCCTTGATATTGTGGGTGTTAATGTGGACTTTTAGCATGGTGCTTTTGCCGTTGTAGTCGGTATAAAAATTCGCGCGACCATCATGATCCCATCCTTCAAATTTATATGAATCCCAATCAATATACCCAAAAACCCCATCTTGGTCATCATCCAAAAACCAAATATAATGCGAAGTCCATTTCCCTTTAAAGTCTGCTTTTGAATTATCCACGATGGTTTGCAAATCTGCTTTTCCATCTTGATTCTCATCACTCCAATCTATCATCAAATCCAATGGCCCAGAATAATCGCCATCTTTATTTAAGTCCAACATGACGCAATCATTATCCATATCTCCTTCCACATCATTCTTGGTCATGTCGTCGTCATCATCAATCCACCTCACTGGAATATCATCTCCAACCAAATATTCCAAAACATCTGGATCTCCATCTTTATCTAAATCAATATATTTAATTTCCCCTTTCGCAAAAGGCAATCGAAAAGGTGTCATCACTTTATTCTGTTGCCCGTTTCGATATGGGGTAGTGAGCACTATTTCTTTTACAACTGCTTTAGCCGCAGAAATTTTATCATTCCCTTCTTGACAACTGGCCAGAACCAATGTCAAAATTAAAAGACTCATCAAATATTTCAAACTATTCATATTAAAAATTCTTTTTTAAAATCCAATTATTGCGAAGCAATAAAAAATCCATATCACCAAATTATTGCGAAGCAATAAAAAAAAATCCGTGCGCATCCGTATAATCTGCAAAATCCGTGTGCCATCCTATCTAACGTGCCATTAAAATCCATGCGCAATCCAAAGTTAACGCCGATAATCAACCCCCCAAGCCTTAGGCAAACCATATTCATAATCAAAATATTTTTTAGCCTTTTTCTTTCCCACTTGAATATATCTACGACTCACCTGTGCAGGGTGCCGGCTCTTCGTTCTTCTGAATTTTGACAACAACATATAACCTCCTTTCTTCTTCGGAATTTGTAATCGTGCATTGTATTTAATTTGCCAAAAAGCATCAATGAAAAAAGTAACTTCTTTTTCGGCAACGACTTTTCCATCCGCATTAATCAATTGCGTGATGAGCCTACATTCTTCTTTTGTAGGCGCATCGTTTATGATGACCATTTCAAAAATCTGATTCGCGCCAGGAGCATAATAAGACTGATAAATAGGTCGGTTTTTATTGTAACGAGCATCTTCAATATCCCAAAAAGCTGCTTGTGGTTGGCTCGTGTGGTATTGCGCTAGTAGCGGTTGAGTTGGGATTAGCTCTGCGATTGGCTCTTTGAACCAATCTCCCGTATATCCTTGATTATTAGAGAGATAGGAGAAAGTAGCCAAGCCATCTGCCTCGCCCGTTGTACGCAATATTTCAGATTCTATATTGAGCATATACGCTTGAAAATGCCAGCGATCTTTTGCAGAAGCATGCTTACCTAGATAAAATTCATACACATCTCTCGGTGCATATAATTGGCTCCCATCCCGTTCAAAATATTCATAATCTTTTTGGTAAGGAGGATGATCCCATTTTGCGAAAGCGCCATAAGTACGGACACCAGAATGCAAACCATCTCGATGTTGCCAGAGCCATCCATATTCATTTACAATAATTGGAGTGGTTGCTTTTTTGAATTGGTCGATGCCATCATATTTTTTAGTTACTCGCCCAAAAGTAAAGCTATGAGGATTTTTTTCAACCCATTCATCATTGACCCACCAACCATGCGCCAGCGGATACCAATGAATTTCCAACATATCTAATTTGACCTCTTTATCTGCTTTCATGTAACCCAAATCCCAAATTCTGGTCGGATCTATTTTCTTTAATTCCGGGATTAAAGTTTTACCAATAAAATCTTGTTTCTGCTCATTCAAAGCATCCCAAATAATAATACTTGGGTGGTTGCCATCCGACCAAATCCAATCTGTGTATTCTTGGCGGTACTGATCATTGCGTCCCCGAAGATTCCACATATTATATTCGTTCTGAATCATGATGCCGTTTTCATCTGCTAGCTCGTACCAAAATTTAGGTAAGCCACCAATACTCACCCGCATCATATTCCAATAAAGTCTTTTGGGAATGGTAATCATCAATCGTTTGACCCATTCTCGATCCCAAGGCAAATGCGCCCGAGCAGGATCTTCAAAGAAACGATTCAACATAATAGTAGATCCAAATAATTTTATTTTCTCGCCATTCAATTCAAAATCTTTCCCAACAGATTTAAAGTCACGCATCCCAAAAGTATAAACTTGTTGATCCTCCAAATTTTGCCATGAATCTGTATAAGTAGGTATAGGACTTTCTGTGTTGCCATACTTTTGATAATGAATGGTTTTTGCTTTCGCAATGACTACTGCTTCATACAAAAAAGGCCAGCGTAATCGCCAAGGCGTTGCCTTTGGTATTTTTAATTCAAATTCATGTTGCGTTCCATTTTGGCAACCAAGTTGTCCGTCTATAGTCATCGTATCTGAAACCACTTTTTTACTTTTCTTTTCTCGGATAAAAGTAGTTAGTGTGTAATCTATAATAGCATACTCCATATTCCGCTCTAGGATATTGGCGTAATTCTCTAGTTTGATTTTAGCGGTAATTTTATTATTTGCCAAATCAGGTAAAATCAATGCCCGATGGATTTTGATAGGCCCAGTAAAGTCAATCCAAATATCATCCCAAATACCGGCAATATTGGTGTATTTTTCTCGATCGTATCCAGTGGCAGCGGCAGTAGGAGATAAGGGTCTATCGGCAATTCTAATTAATAATTCATTCGTACCTTCTGGTTTTAAATATGGTGTTAAATTGCAATCAATAGGCGTATTGTTTTGCATGTAACTGCCACATTCATAGCCATTTAGATAGACTTTGGAAGAGAAGCGAAGTTTTAATGCTTTTAGGATAGCGAATCTATCTTTTGCTCCGTTTGGAACTTCAAAACTAAAACGATACCAATTATATCGAGGTTGATAAGTGCCTTTAAAGTAGGCATCGTATTGATCAAGTTTTGGGGTGGCCAAATCAATTAAGCCAGGTACTGGAATCTTGTGGCTAAATTGTTTGGGTGGAAAGGCATTTTGAGTTTGCTCAAAGTCAGCTTCCCCATTTAGCGAAAGCTTAATCGTACTTTGAGCTTGCGCAAAAGGAGCAAGTAGTATTAAAAAAAGAATGGAATAAACGAACCGACTTACTTTCATGTTTTAAATTTTGTTTTTGCCTGCATGTAAGGTGATGGTTTTGCTAGGACATTTAAAAGTCCCTTTAATACCTTTCGGCAAAATGACAGTACCTTTTATTTTACCATTTTTCTTTTTACGCAAGTCCACCGAAATCATTCCGGCAGGGTGGGGGAATGTAGCTTTTACTGTTTTTAATTTGCCCATTGCTGGTTGAATTAATACTTCTTTAAAGCTTGGCGCTGCTGGCTGAATACCCGCAACGGTATGAATGAATTCAAAACAAGGTGTCGCACTCCAAGCATGACAATCCGATCTAGGGGCATCATCCGTTTCTCCAAAAGTCGTCATGCCCATATTTAACATATTATCCCATTGGCCCAACCTATCTAAATACATATCTGCTTTACCTGTTTTTTGTAGCGCACGATTCAAGTAAAATTGAAAATAGATCGAAGTAGTAATGATGTCTTTTTGCGCAAGCAACTTATCTATCAAATCGGCTTGCTCCTCCGCAGGAATCGCATCGGTCAAGACCGCCCAAATATTAGTATGTTGGGAAAAGACATCTTTTTCGGGCCTTTCGGCAAATAATCCTTTGCTTTTATCGAAGCATCTTTCCTTAACTGCTTTCTTAATACTATTGGCTAGTTGACGATAATGTTGCGCTTTTTTCTGGTGTCCAAAATTATCAAATATCTCCGCTGCATTCTGTAAAGCTAAGACATATTGCAAACTCACATTGGCACTATGTCCGTCGTCCGCTCCAGGAGGAATACCATTTTGAAAACCACTAGTCCAATCGGTAAAATTCCACCATTCTAAATTGGCCAACATACCCGTATGATCCAGCTTCCGCTCAAACCAACCCAAAGAAGCTTCCATCCCTGGAAGAAATTGTTCCACAAATTTTGGGTCATCCCGATACATATAATAGTCATGAATCATATCCACCCAAAGCAGCGAATAAGTTGGAATCACTTGTACGATATAGGAAGGGAAACGGCTCTGTGTCAAGCCATTAGGTAGCCTTGAAGCATCAAATGACTTAATCGCCTTACGCATCAAATGGTCATCACCAGACACATAAATCGAGACCATAGATTCAATCCTAGAGTCGCCTACATATTGCAATTGTTCGTAATACGGATCAATAAAAATTTCGGTAGAAGAATTACGAAGCGTGCGCCAAGCGGTATTCCAAATGGTGTCTAGATGAGGATCTTGCGCATCAAAACTAGCTTTTTCCTGAAAAGGATAACCCGTAAAAACACCATAAAAATCATCAATCACTAAGTCCTCGCCTTGCGTCTCAATATCTAATTGAACAAAGCGATAAGTCCGCATCGCTAGTGGGCGGTATTTTCTTTTTTGTCCACCATCAGCAATGATAATATCATAAATACCTCGAATTTCTTTTTTGTCCCAGTCTTTATTTCGATGGCCTTTTTCCCAACCTTTATGAGCAGTCCTTTCTTTGGAAGCTTTAAAGAAAAGTGCTTCGGCATAAGTAATTTTAATTTTAGCATTTTTCCCTTTTGAGAAAATCATTTCGGGGTAGCCAATTGCATGATTGCCATTGTCCAAAAGGATGGTTACTTTTTTATTTTTGGGAATCGTGATGCCATAGCCCGTGGAAATATCCTCTATGGAAGAAATACCTTCTGTACGAACAACATCTCCAAAATGAAGTTTCTTATGCTCCATAAAAGGAATCTCTCTAGGCACCAAGTACCAAGTACTACCAAATAAAAATCCACGTCCTACTGCAAATTCAACCATAGCAGCTCTGGGCGCAAACCATTGACTATCATCATATTGTGTCTGTTCCCAGCCCCAAGGATATTGGTTAGCATCCAAAATGTCACCAGGCCCCGCAGCATAATAGCCACCCACAGAATCACTCACAAAAGGAATGAAATCATAGCCATCATTTTTTATGACCTTCCATTCACTGGTCTTGCTTGTATTCAAATCAGGTTCAAAACCTTCAGGTCCTTGTAGGATAAAAGCAGTTTGAAAAGACTGTTGAGCAGCATGACGGAATTCACCAAAATTGACAACTTCTACCGCTAAAGTATTTTTACCCGTTTTAAGATATTGGGCAATATCCACAGTTTCATAACGCCAATGATTAATGTCACCACGAGCGGGTCCATCACAAATCAATTCGCCATTGACAAAGAAACGATAGCGATTGTCAGCAGAGAGATGTACCGTTAATTCTTTTGGAACTTCTTTCAATTCAAAATTTCTACGAAAGTGGAAGACCCCAAAATCTAATGTGGAGGAATTGGGATCTGTAATCCATTGGGCCGTCCAAGCATGCTTGAGCATGGTGAAAGCCTTTCCTTGATTGTTGATTTTTACTTTTGACTCTTGCCCATAAATCTGGTTTACAACAAGTAAAACCATGATAAGTAATAGTGCCTTCCTGTATTTCATTCTTAGTGTCTTTTCCTATTTGAAGGGCTAATGTAATGATTATTTATGGATTAGTGCAAACGATTGCGCATTTGTAAGCCAAATAACTTATCTTTGCTAAATCCCTTTATAATTATATTATCCCTTTTCTTATGTTTGACTAGTTTGTAAGAAAAGTTCATTTAAAAAATCGACCTATGAAGACTTTACTTCTACCCTTAATTTTATTGCTTTTTTCATTTCAATTTGGTATCGCTCAATGTGACTTTTCTGGTGTTTACACGGAAGGATTTGAAGATGCTGGTGCTCTAGACCCTTGTTGGACGCAATCAGCAACAGATGATATTGATTGGACTGTAAGAACTGGTTCCTACTATTCTAATACTGGGCCTTCAGGTGCACATAGTGGGGATTATTATATTTTTGTGCGTTCTTCTGATGCTGGATATACCAATTCTGCTGGAAAAACAGCTAGCATTATTTCTCCGGAAATAAATATAACAACCTTAACAAGCCCATTTTTAGAATTTTATTACCATATGTATGGAGATATGGATCCTGATGGTTCTATTTCCGTTGATATTTCAATTGATGGTGGAATGTCTTGGGCGAATGTTTGGACAAAAGTAGGAAACCAAGGTAACAACTGGTTGTCTGCACATGTTGATCTTTCAAATTATACTGGTTTAGTTCAATTTCAAATAACAGGAACACTTTCTTCTGGAAGCTATTGGAATAATCTATTTGGTATTGATGATTTTTCGATTAAGGAAAATCCTGCTTGCTCTGTTCCATCGGAATTGAATGCAACTAATATTTTGCCGCAAGGAGCTACCTTTTCGTGGATTGAAAATGGGACGGCTACACAGTATGATTTAGAGATAGGAGATAAAGGTTTTGCTCCTACGGGTATGCCAACAAATACTAATATTAATAATTCTTTTGTGTGGGATGTTGGAGCTTCTATTCATGATTATGATTATTATGTACGTGCTAATTGTGGTGGAACTCAAAGTGATTGGGAAGGACCTTATTCTTTTAAGACACCTGGGACTTGTGGTTCCTATAAAGTAGAGCTAAAAGATAATAATTATTATGGTGGTGGAAATCCGAATGTCGATGATCCAAGTGTGTTAAGTGTATATGTGAACGGTGTCTTTTTTGATAGTGATGCTTTTATTTATTCAAGTGAGATTATAATTCCAACGAATATTGATGATGTGATTTCTTTCGTTTATTATGAAGGCTCTGGTGGCGGTGGCGGTCCAGGTGGTCCTGGAGGAAACTATTCCGCTAGTGATACAGAGTATTTTATTTATAATCCAGATGGAATTTTGATTGCTGAAGAGGGAGATAATTATGCAATTCCTTCAAGTATAGGAGATCCATTCTCGACACCACCAACAGGTATAGGAGCTTGTGCAGCTTGTTCGGATCCCGCTCAACAAGGAACTGCAAATATGACAACTACTGATGTAGACCTAACTTGGGTTGAAGTAGGAAGCTCTACAGCTTGGGAAATTGAATGGGGACTAAAGGGTTTTACGCAAGGGAGTGGCTCAACGGTATCTGCGCCTTCAAACCCGCTTCATTTGACAAATCTTACGGAAGATGAAAATTATGATTGGTATATTAGAGCCGATTGTGGTGGTGGGCAGTACTCTGGTTGGACAGGGCCTCATTCTTTTTTGTTGACTCCTCCTCCTGTTAATGACAATTGTGAAGCCGCAACTAGTTTGACAATGAATACTCCAGGTAATTGTGATAATTCAAGTGCTGGGACACTCAAAGGTGCTACTCAATCTCCACAGCCGCTAGACGATTGTTGGGGAACTGAAAATAATGATGTTTGGTTTTCATTTGTTGCGACTTCAACAACGCACACCATGAAAATTTTAAATATTGATGGTGAATATAATTTACATACATCTCTATGGGAAGGAAATTGCCCTACCTTGACTTATGTAAATAATACTTGTAGATCTGGTTCCCAATTGTATGCTAATTTAGTTATTGGAACGACCTATTTCCTACGGGTGAATACATACGCTGAAGACCCAAGTGTCGCTACTTTTAATATTTGTATTGGAGAACCAGGCCCGCCTCCTGCAAATGATAACTGTGCAGGTGCTATGCCAATTACCGTTTACGATCCAGGTCAATGTGTAAATACTATCTTGAATTTAGAGAATGCTACAGTGGATACTGAAGATTTGCCAAGTTGTGATAGTTATCAAAATATTGGTGTTTGGTATACATGGACAGCGACTAGCACTGCTATTGCTTTCACGTCTGTTTCTGGGTATCCAGGTTTATCTGTATACGAGGCAGGAACTTGCGGAGCTTTAACGAAGGTTGGTTGTTTGAGTTATGCAAGTGGAAATATATCCGGATTGACTATCGGTAACGATTATGTATTTTTTATATGGTCGAATAGTTATTTTGCGACCGTTGAATTTTGCATAGAAAAAGATCAAGAATTTAATAATAATTGTGCAGCAGCAATTCCTTTGGTAATCAATAGTGATTTAAGTTGTGATGAAGTTACGAGTGGCACCACAGAAGGCGCTACTCAAAGTTTGCCAAGACATTGTGGAGGACCGACATTTACAATATATGATGTTTGGTATAGTTTTGTGGCAACGGCTTCTCGACATGTTGTACAAGTCAACTCAACCCCAATCGATCCATTTACAGAAACATTAGAATCTGGTTATGAAGTGTTTTCAGGTAGTTGCGGTTCCTTAGTGACAGAGCATTGTCAAAGCCATGATGGAACCAGTGTTGTTGAAGATTTGACACCAGGAGAAACTTACTATGTTCGGGTATTTAGCTTTTCAAGCTATTCAAGAATAGAATTTGATATTTGTATTTCGACGCCACCACCACCTCCAGCAAATGATGATTGTGCAGGTGCTATTAGCCTTGTTGTGAATCCCGATTTAGTTTGTAATAGTATTACAAGTGGAACCGTCGCGGGCGCTACGGATTCACCACAGTCGAGTGGATGTTCAGGTACAGATGATGACGATGTATGGTATAAGTTTACAGCAACTTCTACTTCTCAAAAAATCGAAATCTCGAATGTCTCAACTGGTGGATTGAGTGGCTACGGTACAATTTATTATGCTGTATGGGAAGGAGATTGTACAAATGGATTAATGAAAAAATATGGTTCTTGTACTTATGATAAAAGTTCAATTGTCTCTACAGTTATAGGGCAGGAATATTATATTCAAGCATACTCGCAATATAGTAGTATGGTGTCCAAGACTTTTGACATTTGTGTTAGCACACCTGGACCAGCTCCAGCCAATGACAACTGTCAAGGCGCTTATGCCCTTACGGTAAATGTGGATTATAACTGTACAAACCAGACAGCCGGTACACTTGAAAATGCGACTCCTTCTGAAACGGTAGAAAGTAGTTGTACTGGCGTCAAAGATGATGATGTGTGGTTTACTTTCGTTGCCACCGATAGTTATCATAGAATTAAAGTGACTAAAACAGGAGGTAGTTATGCAGATATGTATTTTTCTCTTTGGGGCGGAGATTGTGTTGGTGGTCTAAGTTTAGTAGCAGGTTCTTGCGCTTATCAAGAGAGGATCGTTTCAGGCTTGATTGCTGGTAATACATATTATGTTAGAATATTCTCTGGTAGTACTCAACTAGAAACGACAACTTTCGATGTGTGTGTCAGTACGCCTCCAAGTCATCCACAAAATGATGAGTGTGTAGATGCATTCCAACTGACGATGAATACCGGTTTGAATTGTGTTAGTAATACAGCTGGAACAATAGCTTATGCTACTGCTTCTGTTCCTTATTCTTCTGCTTGTTCCGGTAATATGAATGATGATGTTTGGTTTAAATTTGAGGCAACGTCAACGACCCATGTTGTATCGTTACTGAATGTTTCAAACGGCACAAATGTAGATTTTTCGATTTGGCAAGGATCCTGTGCGAATGGCTTAACACTTGTCCCAGGTTCTTGTAGTTATACGAACATGCAGGAGATTCATGGATTAACGGCCGGCAATACATATTACGTGAGAGTATTTTCTTATTATCAGAATTACTATACAAGTACGACCTTTGATATTTGTGTCGGCACAATCCCACTTCCTCCTGCCAACGATAATTGTGCAAATGCCTCTTTATACACTGATGCCTTTACCATGTATGGAGAAGGTCAATGTAATGGAACGCCAAATGTGTTAGATCTGGAAGGGGCAACAGATGATTCTGGCTCTGATGCGCCAAGTTGTGATAACTCTGCAAATTATGGAGTTTGGTACACTTGGACAGCGACTAGTACTGGTTTGAAATTTGATTCCGGAACAGGTTCTCCTGGCTTAACAGTCTATGAAGCTGGCAGTTGTGGCTCCTTGGTTCAAGTCGGTTGTTTGGATAATAAGGATGGTCATATCGTTTCAGGATTGACTATTGGGAATAATTATTTACTTTATATTTGGGATGATACGCAATATTCAACTGTAGACTTTTGCTTAGAAGAATTTACTCCAGTAGCAAATGACATTTGTGTAAATGCAATGAATTTAACAATGGGCGCGTCTGGTTCTTGTCCAGCGAATATGGTAACAGTCGATGCGACCAATGCTACTGATGATGGATACTTTAGCTGTGATACTTATGACAATTTTGGTGTCTGGTTTTCTTTTGTAGCAACGGATGATCAAGTTAGAATTAAATATACTGCAGGTACTGCTAGTGCAAGTCCTGGAATCGCATTATTTTCTACATGTGGTGGTTCTATCTTTGCCGGAAATTGTCAGAACAACTCTGCAACTTTAGATAAATTAACAGGACTTGTTATTGGAAATACTTATAAATTAATTGTTTGGTTTGATAACACCTCTCAGTTAGGTACTTTTGATATCTGCTTGGAAGAACCAGCACCTGCACCACCAAATGATTTGTGCAGTGGAGCCATTAGTTTGACAATGGATCAAACAGCTTGCGGAGCCAATACCATTACGGGTATTTCTAATTTGGGTACAACGGATTCAGGAGCGGGCACTCCATCTTGTGGGAGTTATAATAGTGATACACAGTATGGGGACTTATGGTACAGTGTGACCATTCCTACTGGATCCACTTCCGCAAAATTTGATGTGAGTAATATTGTAGGGCCAAATAGTTTAGCTGGAGCATTGTATACAGGTACTTGTGGAAGTTTAACAGAGCTTGGATGTGCAGAAACCAATTCGAACTGGCCTTGGGATGTGACAGGAATTGTTACGCCAGGTGAAACATACTATCTAAGAATATGGGATTATAATAATAACCAAGGTGGAACTTTTGACTTATGTGGTTATTATGATAATGTCTGTCCTAGTGCTTCCTGGTTGGCAGTACCCTCTAGTGCTACTGCAATGACTTCTACAGCTAGTTGTGAAGATGGTGATTGGACTCATTTTTATAGTGGAGATCGTATTTTGCTTTCGCTAAAATTAGCTGGAACAGGAGCAGTCGTTCCAGATAATGGTGTGACGCTAGACGCAAATGGAGCAACCAATGCCTTCTGGGTAGATGCTGTTGCTGGGAACTTTGTTCATAATACAGTAGGAGCGGCCTTTATGTCTAGAAAGTGGGATGTAAACCCAACAACACAACCGACCTCACCTGTAGGTGTTAGATTCTATTTTACAGGGACAGAGTACAATGCTGTTAATACAGAAATTGTTGCTCAAGGTGGTACTGCTTTGACAAGCTATTCTCAGATGAGAATGTATAAAGTATTGAACGATTCAGATCCTTTTGCGATAGGTAGCTTAGCCGTTGAAGATGGTCAAGAGTTGGCCTATGGAACGACTCCTTCTTTGGATACTTGGGTATACAGTTCTGGCTTTGGTGCAAATATCGCGGAGTTCGAAGTAGCTGGTTTTTCAGGTGGTGGTGGAGGCGGTGCTTCTGGTGGTATTCCTTTACCAATTGAATTGACTGATTTTGTTGGTTACCAAAATGGTATTTCTAATACATTAGAATGGACTTCTGAGATGGAACGCAATACGCAAATCCACATAGTAGAACGTTCCGCTAATGGATTTGATGACTTTATAGAAATTGGAAAAGTCGATGCAGCCGGAAATAGCAACAGCAGAATTCTTTATAACTTTGAAGATGAAGCGCCTTTAAAATTAGGTTATTATCGAATAACGACCGTTGACTTTGATGGTTCTTATTCTGTCTCTGATGTTATTTCGGTTACAAGGGATACAAGATTTAGTGTTATTAGTATTCAACCTAATCCGGCAAAAGATTTAATTAATATTAAATTTGATACGGATCTAGAAGGTGAAATTAGCATTGCTATTCTTGATATGTTAGGGCAAGTGGCCTTGCAGCAAAACATTCAATCAATACAAGGTGTTAACACACAATCCATTAATCTGGAAGGACTTCATTCTGGAACTTACTTTGTAAAATTGAATGATGGCTCGAAGGAGATTACTAGACGAATCATTAAGGTGAATTAGTAATTATAATCTTGCTAAAATAGTTAAAGGGAATGGATGCGAATCCATTCCCTTTATTTTTTGTCTATTACTTACTGATACTTATTTGTGTGCTAAGATAAGTATCTAAGTCATTGATTGTCAGTATGTAAATGCCTTCTTTTGAAAGCAAAGCTGTTGGGATGGTTAGTTGGTTTAATGAAGCATGCTGGTGATATTGCTGAATAAGCTTTCCAGTCATATCATGAATGCTAATCGTCAAATTCCCAGAAAGCTTTTGATTATCCCAAGTGATAGTTAAATCGTCAGACTTCTTGATTGGATTAGGAAAGACCGAAATGGATTGATTTGGAATATGATCAAGGCTAAGTACTTTCGTCAAAACCAATTCTAAGCTTGGGCGCCAAAAAGTATTTGGGTGATTGCCAGAAGAGAACTCATAAAAACGGTAATTGGATTCATTTTCTTGATCTGAATTAATTCTTAATATTAAATGTTTAAACGTTGAATTTTCTTGAGAATTTAGAAAACTTGCTAGTGTTTTGCTCGCTGTTTTGCTAGTTTCGGTATTTCCAAGAGGTATATTCTTGTTTAAAAATGCTTTCTGAATTTCGGTGCCTAAAGTTTGAGTGCCATACGCTCCTTGCCAGTGATCTTCAGAGAAAGCAAAAGGTAGCGATCTGATACCCAAAGAATATAAATCTGCACTTCCAATTGGATTATTGGCCACTCTTTCTAGATTGACCACTAACTTTGCTTGATCAATAGTATATCCATTAGGAATTACAGGAAGCTTAAAGGGTAAAACAGCAGAAGCATCCCAAACGAAGGTATACCCTCCGACAGTATGCTTGTATAGTCCTGCCCATCTTTGTTCCTTTGTATTTTGAATGAGTTGGTCTGCTGGAGACACTGGTATCGTTATTTTAATGGTATCTTCAGGATAAGGATTTGTAGTAAATTGAAGCATAATAGGATTGCTAAAATGCCCAGCAAAGTCTTCTGCCCATATATCTATGACTTGTTCAGAACCTACTTTTAGGCCTAGCAGTATTGCTTCTAACGAATCAGTTGTGATATGCTGGTTGTCAAAAGTTATGTGATATCTCTTAATACCATATTGGTCTTGAGAAGCACTCCAGTATATTTCAGCACTTGTAGGTGTTAGATTTTTAATTACTGAAATAGTAACAATTGTTGGTGAAGTGTAGTCAAAAGTATTGCTATTAAATTCATAACAACCTACATCAGGAAAACTATCCAGTCTTATATGTTGTGCATTGTCGAAAGTAGAACCATCTTCTTTTATACCACCATTAATAGGAGCAGAGTCTTTTTTTAAGTGAAAATTCCAATGTGCATAATTGGCAAAATGATCTTGATATTTAGCAATTATATTGTGGTCAAAAGTACCCGGATCGTTTTCTTCATAATTAAAAGCCATTAAATTATTGCGGTTTAAATTTCCAGTAGATTTAGCACTGTTTTTTAGTGGACCAATCCGTATCCATGGAGGATTACCATAAGAGAATAAATTGAGAGGATTATTCAAAACGGTGTTGTTGACCACCTTACAATTCTTAGCGCCCAAAAGAGTGATCCCATGTGGATGATCTGTAAGCACTAGATTGTCTTCTATAACCCAATTTTCTGAATAGCCATCAAAGTTGACTAGCCCTTGTAGGATAGATGTTTTTAGCGGAAGCGAAGGATCCGTGTGGCTGAAAATTTGATTTCCTTTAAGGGTGACATTTTTTACAGAACCATTGCTTGCCCAACTTTGAAAACCATCATCATGATTGCCAGTAGCATAATCATCGACTAAGGCATTTTGAATTCGATTATATAGATATTTACAATAATTTCCAAGACCTCTAAATCCATCTGCACCATAATTGTCCAATAAATTATGACTGACAATATGCCCATTACCTTTTGCGGTAAGGCCAAAGTAAATATTGTAAATGTAATTATTGCGAATTAAATTTGATTCTCCTTCTATCAAAATACCATCCCCCGCATTGTCATACCAATCTTGGTTAGTCATCCAATTCATCACATCCGATGTGCCATAAATTTCACAATTTTCAATGGTAATATTGGAGCAGTTTGGTTGAATTCGTACATAGTTGCCTTTGGCGGAAGTGTTCACTGCTTCCGGTGTGATTTTGACTCCTGATAATAGCCAATTCTTAGCAGAAAAGAAATTTAGTTTTTCAAACATTGGTGTAGCTCCTTTTTCCGCAAGGATATAAGTTGTAGAAGTCTTAAGTTGGTTGACGACTGGATCCCCATGATTACCACTTCTTAAGAATATAACTGCGCCATCTGGAATACTCTTACCCGTTTGAAATACTTCTGCTAGCGTTTTCCAAGGAGCTGAAGAAGTACCTGGGTTTGAATTATTTCCATTGACAGGATCTGCATAAAAAAGAGTAGCTGGTAAGGTGGGAATTACTACTTGAAATTGAGTCGAAGAAGTATCGGCCCCACTAATTGCTCTTACATTAATTAGATGAGTACCTACATTGGCTTCTGTCGGCTCAAATGTAAACAAACCAAATCCTTTGCCTTTATCTTCAAAATTTGCAAAGTCAGGTAAGTCTGGTGACGAAAGAGAGATGCTTGGCAAATCCTGATTAACAGCAGAGAAAGTAGTCGTCACTTTTGAACCCGGAAATACATGCTGAGTACCAATTGGAGATATAGGAAAAGTCTCTTGGGCTTGCGCAAAAGTTAGACTAAAAAAAATAATAAGTAGTAGATGGAGGACTTTCATTTTCTTATTTTTGAGTGAATATCCATTGCTGGAAATTTGTAAAAAATTTGTTTGGGTCTTTATCAATCAACGTGTTGCTCGTTGTCGTAGTAGTTGAATCTGAAATCTTTAAAACACTAACCAAGTTGTTGGTTATCAGATTGTTATGGCTTGGTCTGCCATCTTTATGATTGGCAATCATTATCCAAGGTTTTGATTCCCAGGAGCCTTCATATTGGTTAAACGGGCTAGGTATTATTCTATTGTTTTTTACTTCGCAATGGTCTGCACCAAATAGCGCAATGCCATGTGGATGCTCAATGATAACTAGATTGTCTTCTATTATCCAATGCTCCTCAAATCCATCAAAACAAGCAATTCCTTGAACGGTTTTAGAGGGCAAATGCATGGTCGTATCTGTGCAGCTAATCGCAATGTTATTTTTAATAGTAATATTTTTAATAGGTTTGTCAAATGTCCAAGATTGAAATAGATCATCGTGATTGCCGCCTTTAGCAGAATAATCATCCACTAAAGCATCCGCTAAATAATTACTTTCAAAAGTATTATTATCTCCTGTATTACGAATGGCATCTCCTGCAAAACGTACGATAATATTATTATTGACCGTGTTGTTGTTTCCTTTAGTTTCTAGCCCATGATGAATATTGCGAATAAGGTTATCTTGGAAATGACAGTCTGAGCCAAATGAGAAGATTCCATTTGAGGCTCTATTTGCCCAGTCTTTTGCTTCCCAAGATTCCGTTTTGTTGGCTGCTTGGATAAGGCAATTTTTAATATTAATTTTAGAAGAAGCAGAGTCAATTTCTATATAATAACTTTTCTTGCCTAATGGATTTGTTGAAGAAATCGTTAATCCTTGCAAAGTGATGTTTTGTGAATGAGAAATTTTAATATTTTTAAATGTTGGAGCAGCTTCTAGTAATGGAACTAGTGTTATGTTCTTGGCTTCCTCTAATTCTAAAGTATTGTAATTTCCAGAAGCCAGAAAGATGGTCGTCGGATTGGAAGAAGCTTTTGTCTTTTTTAGGATGGCTGCTAAAGTTTCGTATAGGTGATCCTCTTTTTGAGCTGTTTGATTTGTTGGCAGTGCGTAATAAATATCGCCTTCAGGTTCTACGGTATTAGTTGTAAATTTAATCGTCTTTGAACCATACGGATCCTTTGTTGATATCTCCGTAATAAATTGTTTGTCAGTGCTTTGTGTAGGTGCCAAGATTAAATTGCTGATGCCTTTTTTTTGCAAAAAAGCTTGCATACAACTAGGCTTGGTTTTTTCTGTAAATTGAATATCTGTATTAGCCGGATTGGGCGTGACAAAATAAGCATTGATATAACTACCTAAAATAATTTCTTGATCGCTAATTTCAGATTGTAAAAGTTGAGGGCTTTCCTTAGGAGCTGTCGGCTTAATATCCGGTTGCTTTTTGATTTCATTTTTACAGCCTATGCCCATTACGAAGAGAAGAAAGAATGCGAAAGTGAATTTTAGCATAGTTTTATTTTATTTTCGGATGATTCCTTGTGTCGACAATTTCCATTGGTCTGTTCTAAAAGGAAGTAAGGGTAAATGATTTGAATTAAAAATATTAGCAGGATCTGGATTAATCTCCCAAGCATAACGCACCGTAGCAGGGCGCATTCCTTTTGGCGCAAAAACTCGAATTTTATTAGGTGCCATTATCTTGGCTTTCGCCCAATAGAAATTTTTATCTGGACCAGCAATTCTAAAACCTTTAACGTAACCAAATTTACTTTTAGCAATTAAACCTTTTGCTACATCCGCAAAAGTAATATCCATATATTTTCGTTTCTTTTTTGCCGAAAGGTAACGGGGACTTTTATAAATAATAGGTTGATTGTAGACCTCTTTTAAGGCTGCTTGCGCCAAACGCTTACCCACATCTTGTTTGTTTAACGGATGAATAGTTTTGGCTGACCCTAAATCAATAGCTGTTATCATAGCGGTATTGGGTTCCTTTAAAGCTTTCATTTGCGCTTCTCTTAACTCTGCCCAATTGTCCTCTTCAGGTACTGTTTGAGGTTGTTGGAAATTAGCTAGTTGAACCCAAAGAATTGGCATTTGCTCATTTTTCCATAGCTGACGCCAATCACGTATCCAATTGACAAACAATGACTTATACTCATAGGCACGTCCAGCATTGGATTCGCCTTGATACCAAATAACACCCTTAATCGGAAACTTTTGAATGGGTGCAATCATTCCATTATACAAAAGAGTAGGGAAGGAGTTAGGGCCAAATTTTGCCCCCATGGGCATCGGCATTCCTTTTGCGACAGCATAACCAATTTTTACTTTCCAAATACTAGCCAATGATTTTTTAGTATCATTTATTTGCAAAAATAATTTAGTAGGCGTTCCATAAATTCCACCACCACCAATATAATCCTCCACGCGGACAACAATACTATTTTTTCCTTCTTGGAGAATCCCTTTTTTAATTTTATACTTCCGATCTTTATTGTAGCGATTATACATCTCACCAACTTTAATACCATTAATCCAAGTGATATCACTATCATCAATCGTTCCTAAAGAAAGTAAAGCGGATTGATTCGCTTCTGCTTTGGTTAAGGTAATCTCTTTTTGAAACCAAACGACACCATCTAATGCAGTATATTGTTTTTGGCTATTCGTTTCCCAAATAGCAGGTAGCGCCATCTCCTCCCAGTCGGTGTAATTAGTACTTTGCCATTTGTTTAAACCAGCATCTTGCTTTTCAAAGAGTTTGACCCATTTATCAAATTTAGTTTTGCCTTCGCTTTTAATTTTTTCTAGGTTCGTAGTCGCCAACTTCTCAATTTGTTTTTGAAAATTGGGCATGCCTCCAAAAGCATTTGGACTCATCCAAGCCTCAACGACTGTGCCTCCAAAATTATCACTCAATAATCCAATAGGAATTTGCATCTCATTGTGAATAGTCCGTCCAAAGAAATAGCCTACACCAGAAAATTGTTTTACAGTATTGGTGTCACAAACGAGCCATTCACCTTCCTCTATATCTTTGACGGGTCGATGCGCAATTTTGTGGGGCACTTCGAACAATCGAATATTGGGATAATTAGCATTAGTAATTTCACTAGGCGCATCATTAGACTTTTCAACAGTCCATTCCATATTGGATTGACCAGCACAAAGCCAAACATCTCCAAAGGCAATATTCTTAAATACGACTACGGTATCTGGCGTGCTAATGCTTAATTCATAGTCCTTCCCAGTATGTTTTTTAGGTAGAATAATTTCCCAGGCTCCTTTTTTGGCAAAGGTTTTATAAATATCCTTGCCGAATTTAATCGTTATTGGAGTCCTGTTTTTTGCCCAACCCCAAACGGGTATGTCGGCATCACGTTGTAAGATCATATTACTTGAAAAGACTTTGGCAATAGAAAATTGCCCAAAAGCCGAGAGCTGTAATATTAAAAATAGAAAACTGATTGCATACCGCATAGTTTTTATTTTTTCAGTGATTCCAAAAAGAATTTTTCGTCAGCCATCTTCTTATCTTGTGTTTCCCATGCTGCATGAAACTTGAAACGAGTTGGTTGACGTGCATGTAATCTTAGTATTGCAGCATAACTTGTTGTGAGGTCGGCTCCTTCTAAAGGAAGCTTTTTCCTTGAAACAAAATCGGCCTTGTCAAAACTAATAGCCATACCCAACATTGCCCCATTTTCTGATTGCTTAGCGTGAGTAGCCATAATATAAGTATTGCCGTTCTCTACCAAGTGGAGTGTGTCGCTATGAAGATTTACGATTCCTGTAACTAGTTTCTCTTTGCCGCTTAGTCCTCGAACACTTACAGCACTTTCGTAAAAGTTAACACCTGCATAGATGGATATTTGATGCGTAACTTGATAAGTAGTCGTATCTATTTTGAAATCCTTATGTTTTAAATTAAAAATAGCACGCAAAGGACCAGTCGTTATTATTTCAAAACTACTTTTTGCTGGATTCGCAATTCTATAAATAGTATCATTCTTTTGAATGGCAATTCCTCCTGCGCCAAGAGAAGTCCCAACGTGTAAAATATCCATTCCCCAAGAATCCAATTCATGATAATTCTGCCCATCTATTCCTGCTTTCGCCAAAGCTAATTCGGACGTCTGCTTCCCAAAAATATCATTTACATTTCTTTGGTCATAATAATTTCTAAAACCGACTACATCATTTTCCCATGCAGGTCCTTCCATCTGAAAAAGGTCTGAAGCCTTAATGGTACCAGTACTTTTGACTCTTAAAGCGTCGGGACAACGGTTATGTGGAGGTTTTTTTTCTGCAAAGGTAATCGCCACTTTCCGTTTAAAAACAGGGGCTTTTTCGGCTTTGATAAAAGAAAAATTCTTTTTGACACTTGCTTTAAAATCAGCTAGTAGAAATACAACATCCCACTTCCCATCATTATCCAAATCATCTAGTTGATACGGAATTTCTTTGTCATTCGATTTAATGATAAAAGGTTCTTGAAGATCTTTTAATTTAGATCGTTCGATGGTTATAGGCTTGTTAATCTGTTCAGTAGGATAGACTAGTGGGACAATTATTTGTGCACCATCAGTCTTACAGCCAAAAAAGCCAGCGACTAAAATTAAAAATACTAGAAAATTTTTCATTTGGTTGAGTTTGAATGTAAATAATTAATCCTCCCCAGCATGACTACCTAATGTAGCCAATATTCCACCATCCACATAAAGGATATGCCCGTTGACAAAGTTGGAAGCATTTGACGCAAGGAAAATTGCCGCACCTTGTAACTCGTCAGGATTTCCCCAACGTCTTGCAGGCGTACGCTTGACAATAAAATCATTAAATGGATGGCCATCTACACGAATTGGAGCAGTCTGATCCGTCGCAAAATATCCTGGCCCCAAGGCATTGGTTTGGATACCTAATTTTGCCCATTCATCCGCCATCTCTTTGGTCAACATCTTCAAGCCACCTTTTGCAGCAGCATACGCACTAACGGTATTCCTTGAAACTTCACTCATCATGGAACACATATTGATGACCTTTCCGGTCGCTTTTCGCGCAAGCATCCGTTTGACCACATTCTTTGCCATAATAAAAGGACCTACTAAATCAATGTCGATGACTTGTCGGAAATCCTCGGCTTTCATTTCTAAAATGGGGACACGTTTTATGATGGCCGCATTATTGACTAAAATATCTATAGGTGCCACTTCCTTTTCCATTGCGTCCAAAGCGGTAATCACTTGCTCTTCTTTCGTTACATCAAAGACATAAGCAGCGACATTGACACCTTGTTTGGCATATTCAATTTTAGCGTTATCCAATCTTTCTTGTGAGCGACCATTTATAATAATAGTTGCACCAGCTTTTGCTAAACCAACAGCGATAGCCATGCCCAATCCATGTGAAGCACCGGTCACTAAAGCCGTTTTTCCTGTAAGGTCAAATAGTTGTAAACCCATTTATTTTTATTTTTAATATTAAATTTGCAATTAACGTGCGACACGCCCAGAAGCATCTCCACTCATTAATTTTTCCACTTCTTCAACAGTGACTAAATTAAAATCACCAAATATCGTATGCTTCAAACAAGAAGCAGCCACCGCAAAATTCAAGGCATCTTGATTATTGTCGTAAGTCAATAAACCATAAATCAATCCACCCATAAACGAATCTCCACCACCTACACGATCGACGATATGGGTGATTTGATAAGTGGGTGCCTGATACAATTTCTGACCATCCCAAAGGACTCCTGACCAAGAATTATGATTAGCACTTTTTGAACCACGAAGGGTAATGATTATTTTTTTAGCTCTTGGAAACTTAGCCATAAGTTGTTGACCCACAGACTGGTAGGCCTCTCCGCTTACATGCCCTTGCGTCACATCTACGCCTTCAGGATGAATGCCAAAAACCTTGTGTGCATCTTCTTCGTTGCCTAAAATGACATCACAGCCTGCAACTAATTCAGGCATAACTTCCTCGGGCGTCTTACCCCATTTCCAAAGTTTTTTGCGGTAATTTAAATCTGTTGAAACGGTGATACCCAGCTTATTCGCCATCTGAATGGCTTCCAAACAAACATCTGCTGCCCCTTTAGAAATAGCTGGCGTAATACCTGTCCAATGAAACCAGCCTACATCTTCAAAAACTTTAGCCCAATCTATCATTCCTTTTTCAATAGTAGAAATTGCAGAATGTGCACGATCATATACGACTTTACTTCCACGGCTCACGGCACCAGTTTCTAAAAAATAAATCCCAACACGCTCTCCGCCCCAAATAATTTCAGAAGTATTTACGCCAAGCTTCTTTAGTTCCCCTTCGCACCATTGTCCAATATCGTTTTTGGGCAACCGAGTGACATAATTAACGGGAATGCCATAATTTGCTAAAGAAACAGCAACGTTAGCTTCTCCACCACCAAAGGTAGCGGTCAATTGGTTGGTTTGTTTTAGACGTAAATATCCTGGAGCAGCTAAGCGCAACATTATTTCTCCAAAAGTTACTACTTTCTTCATCTTAGTATTTTTAATTCTTTAGGCTTATCTAAGTTCTGTTATTTTTACTTTGTCCATATCGCCGTAGTCTAAATTCTCCCCAGCCATTCCCCAAATAAAAATGTAATTAGAAGTACCTGCACCAGAGTGAATGGACCAAGAAGGAGAGATAACTGCTTCTTCATTTTGTAACCAAATATGACGTGTCTCTTGTGGCTCTCCCATGAAGTGACAAACGGATTGATTCTTTGGAACTTCAAAATAAAAGTAAACTTCCATTCTGCGATTATGTGAATGCGCAGGCATGGTATTCCAAACACTTCCTTCTTTTAATTCTGTCATGCCCATTTGTAACTGACAAGTCTCTACAACAGAGTTAACCAGTAGCTTATTTATTTTTCTGTCATTAGAAGTTTGGAGGCTGCCCAAGTGAACAACGTCAGCATCCTTCATTGTAACTAATTTAGTCGGATAAGCTTTATGCGCTGGAGAAGAATTAAAATAGAAATGCGCAGGTTTCGTTTTGCTATTACTTTTGAAAGAGACTTTCTTAGCACCACGGCCGACATACAAAGCTTCTTTGTATTTCATTTTGTAGGCTTTTCCATCTACAGTAACGGTACCAGATCCGCCGACATTAATAATACCTAATTCTCTTCTTTCGAGAAAATACTTAGCTTTCAATTCGTCAAAAGGTTTTAGAGCAAGTGCCTTTGTTGTTGGAACTACACCACCTGTAACAAATCTATCAAAAAGTGAATAGACAATATTTATTTGTCCTTTTTTCATTAATTCAGTAATCGCAAACTCTTCTCTAAGTCGTTGAGTATCATAGGTTTTAACATCCTTAGGATGTGCTGCATAACGGAGTGAGTACTTTTGAGCCATGTGTTGGTTTATTTTTGTTTTCGTAAAGAAGATCCTCTAATAATTAATTTGGGATCTAAAATTATAGTTCGAGGAATGAATTCATCGCTAGTGATTTCTTCAAAGAAAACTTTAGCGGAATACTTTCCAATTTCTTTTCCATGTTGGTCAACAGAAGATAGTTCTGGTCCAGTTAACAAAGTGAAACCTTCATTACTGAATCCGACTAAACCGACCTCATCTGGTATTTTAATTCTTTCTTCTTTTAAGTAGAGTAGCGCCCCTAAAGCAGCATAATCACTTGCGCTAAAAACAGCGTCAGGCGGATTCTTTGCGGCCATTAATTTCTTCATAGCATCATACCCTGATTCTTTCGTCAATTTTTGATTGATAATTAATTTTTCTTCTATGGGTAGTCCACTATCTTTTAATGCTTCAATATATCCCTCCTTCCGTTCTTTGTAAAGCTGTAAATTATTAGGTCCTGAAAAGTGAGCAATCCGTGTATAGCCCATATCAACAAGATGTTTGGTTGCTTTGTAAGCACCAATTTTATCATTATTAATAATCTTAATAGACTTTTCATGGTCCGGAGCTCTATCAAAAAAGATTAAAGGAATATTTAATTGTGCAAGCTTATCGAAAGGAGAATAATCTGTAGTTTCAAAACCAAGAGAAACTAGGACACCAGCAACTCCACTACTAATTAAAGTGTCAATATGTTGCGCTTCCTTAGCAGCTTTATTTTCTGATTGACAAATGATGACATTGAAACCATTCTTGAAGGCGACACTTTCTATACCCGAAATGACATTGGCGAAAAAATCTCGATTTATCATTGGGACAATGATACCGATAGTTTTACTTTTACCAGCTCGCAAGTTGGAGGCCATAGAGTTTACCCGATAATTCCTTTTTTGCGCAAGCTCCTTCACTCGCTTTGTCATAGAATCACTGATCCCAGGGTGGTTGTGTAGTGCCCTGGAGATGGTTGATGCAGTCGTATTAAGCTCTTTGGCTAAGTCTTGTATGGTTATTCTTTTTGCCATTTCGATGAGCAAAAGTAGCTAATTTTGAAAGAATACGCAAACGTTTGTGTGGTTATTTGCATGGAAAAGAGTTTTTTATGCAAATTGACTTTTTGAGCAGGCTTTTTTTTGTTTTTTTTGCCTCAAAATTAGACTCGTTGAGCATCACTTCTAGATGTTTCTTCGATATAAAAGTCTTTTTGTTTTCGATTTTTTGCTTGTGTTTATTTAAAAAGTCCTAAATTGCTGCTTTATTTCATCGAGCGTAAGGGCGTTTAGTCCATTGCTCTGCAAACGTTTGTTCTATATGGCTCAATTTTCAAGAGTTGAAGTGATTAATACCATTTATAAGACTA
This sequence comes from Lepetodrilus galriftensis, assembly GCA_032361785.1. Taxonomy (NCBI): domain Eukaryota; kingdom Metazoa; phylum Mollusca; class Gastropoda; order Lepetellida; family Lepetodrilidae; genus Lepetodrilus; species Lepetodrilus galriftensis. The sequence continues at coordinate 20,998 of JAUTBZ010182761.1, read as the reverse complement.
AAGTGATTCCTGTATTTTATCATGCTGATCTCGAAACCTGTAAGCAGGTGGTTGATGCTTGTTATGATGGAGGTGTACGTGTTTTTGAATTTACCAACAGAGGGGATTATGCCCATGAGGTTTTTGGTGCTTTAAATAAGTATGTGCGCAGTAAATATACTGATATGGTTCTTGGCGTAGGTTCTGTGATTGATGCAGGAACCACTTCTTTATATTTGCAATTAGGGGCTAATTTTGTTGTTTCTCCAATATTAGTTGAAGAGATGGCTAAAGTCTGTAATCGCAGAAAAGTACTTTGGTCCCCAGGTTGTGGAACGTTATCAGAAATTTCTAAGGCGGAGGAATTAGGGGCAGAGATCGTCAAAATGTTTCCTGGATCTTCAGTCGGTGGACCCGCTTTCGCAAAAGCAATAAAAGGTCCTTTCCCATGGACAAGTGTGATGCCAACGGGTGGAGTGTCTCCAACCAAAGAGAATCTTGGAGAATGGTTTGGAGCTGGTGTAGCTGCTGTTGGAATGGGCTCTAAATTACTGCCAAAAGATTTGATAGCTAACAAGGATTTTGAAGGAATTACGAAGAAAGTTAGAGGGGCGATGGATATTGTAAAAAACATATTTGCCTAATGAAATCTTCCATGAAGTATCTATTCTTAATTCTTACACTTCCTCTTTTTCTTTCGCAATGTGCTGTTAATCAAGGACATCGGGAGTTGAAGCTGGCCCATAACTTGCCTGTTGGGCATCCAGTCTCTAATGCTATAGAGTATCTTGCTCAACGATGTGATGAACTATCAAATGGGGAACTGACCATGAAGATTTATCCAAGTGGGCAGTTGGGTTCGGAGCAGCAAAATGTGGAATTGTTGCAATTGGGTAGCTTGGCTATGACTAAAGTTTCCGCAGCTGTTTTGGAAGGTTTTTCAAAGGATTATAAAGTACTTGGATTGCCTTATATTTTTCGAGACAAAAAGCATTATTTTGAAGTTTGTGATAGTGATATTGGCCAAGATATTTTGCTGAGTACTAAAGATAAATGGCTTCGTGGAATGTGTTTTTATGATGCAGGCAGTAGAAGTTTTTATTCGACCAAAAAAGAAATTAATACACCAGATGATTTGAAAGGAATGAAAATCAGAGTCATGAAAAGTAAAACTGCAATGACTATGGTGGAAGCTTTGGGTGGTTCTCCGACGCCGATGTCTTGGGGTGAACTCTATACTTCTTTGCAAAGTGGCGTAGTCGATGGCGCTGAAAACAATCCCCCTACTTTTTATAGCTCTCACCATTTTGAAGTCTGTAAGTTTTATACTTTGGATGAACATGCTTCCATTCCGGATGTCTTAATCATGAGTCAGGTGATATGGGGTAAGCTTACGCCAAAAGAACAAAAGATTCTACAACAGGCTGTAAATGACTCTGTTATAAAGCAAAGAGAACTTTGGGCAGCAGCAGAAAATGAAGCTTTGACGGAATTAAAAAAAGCTGGAGTGAAGATTATTCATCCTGATAAAAAGCTTTATAGTGATAAAGTAGAAGGGATGTATGAATCTTATAAAGCCATGCCTAAGGTGTATGATTACATCACAAGAATTAAAAATTTAAAATAATGTCTCACTTACGGAAAACCATTAATACAGGTCTAGAAAAAGTATTGATCGTCCTTATGGCGGTCTTGGTTATTGATGTCTTGTGGCAAGTTTTTAGTCGATACTTATTAAGTTCCCCAAGCTCTTTCACAGATGAGATGGCAGGATTTTTATTGATTTGGGTTGGACTTTTGGGAGCGGCTTATGTGTCTGGGCGCAATGAGCATTTGGCGATAGATTTATTAATTCAAAAATCATCCCCCAAACGCAGAGTATTATTGGAAAAATTTATTTCCTTCTTAGAGGTGCTTTTTGCTATTACGGTATTGATAATAGGAGGCACTTGGTTGACCTATACTCGGTTTGCTTTGAATGTTCGTTCTGCAGCTTTAGATTTACCTTTGGGTTATGTTTATTTGGTATTGCCCTTGAGTGGATTGTTAATATTATTTTTTAGCATGGGTGATTTATTCTCGAAAGAAACGCAACAAAACTAATCTAATGGCCACAGGAATATTAATATTAGTAATTAGTTTTTTTATCTTGATTGCCATTGGTGTTCCGGTGGCTTATTCGATAGGAATATCAGGGATTTTGACCATGTTAGTTTCTATTGCGACAGTCCCAGCTTTTGCCACTTATGCACAACGGATGGCAAGTGGACTAGATAGTTTTTCTTTGTTAGCAATTCCATTTTTTATCCTTGCGGGAAATATTATGAATAAAGGAGGGATTGCTTTGCGCTTAGTCGAATTAGCCAAAGTTTTAGTTGGTAAAACAACTGGAGGATTGGCCTTTGTAAATGTATTTTCCAATATGCTTTTCGGCGCAATCTCTGGCTCTGCTGCGGCTTCTGCTTCAGCCATTGGAAGTATCATGGGTCCAGAGATGAAGAAGGAAGGTTATGATGAGAATTTTAGTGCTGCCGTGAATATTACTTCGGCGACTACGGGTTTATCCATTCCGCCTTCTAATGTATTGATTGTCTATTCATTAGCTAGTGGTGGCGTGTCGATTAGCGCTTTGTTTATAGCAGGTTATATTCCAGGGATTTTGACGGGTTTAGTGATAATGTTGATGGCAATGTCCATGTTGATATATAAGCAACAAGGGCTTTATGCAGCGCTATTTAATCTGCTAAAAATCATGGTTGGAATAGCCATTGTGGCAAGTCTATTTTATGCTATTAATACTTATGCGCCTAGTCATTTACGCAAGTGGATTAATATGGCTGTCATTGGTTCGTTTTTAATTTTTATGACTTATAAGAATAGAGATAGAGCAGGGGAGGCGTTGAATAAATTATGGAGAGCGATTCCTAGTTTGATGATGTTGATAGTTGTAATCGGTGGAATTGTTGGAGGATATTTTACGGCAACGGAAGCCTCTGCAATTGCTGTTTTGTACGCCTTAGTATTAGCATTAGTTTATAAGGAGCTTACGCCAAAAGATTTGCCGGAAGTGCTTCTACATTCTGTTCGGACGACAGCCATTGTTTTGTTTTTAGTTAGTACAAGTATAGGCTTGTCTTGGATAATGGCGTATGAAAATATTCCTCAAACAGTAAGTGCTTCCCTTTTAGGTATCAGTGACAATCCTGTTGTAATACTTTTAATTATTAATATCATTTTATTGATAGTTGGAATCTTTATGGATATGACACCGGCGATATTAATTTTCACACCAATATTTCTTCCTATCGTTACCCAACAATTAGGTGTTGATCCAATTCACTTTGGTATCATGCTAATCATGAATTTAAGTATTGGCTTATGCACCCCTCCAGTAGGTTCGGTTCTCTTTATTGGATGTAGTGTCGCGAATGTAAAAATTGAAAAAGTGATCAAACCGCTGATTCCTATTTTTATCGCGATGGTGGCTGTTTTGTTATTGGTCACTTATGTTCCAGAGATTACACTTTGGTTGCCTCGGGTTTTTGGGGCGCTTTAAATGGTTTAGTTGAGTAATAGATACTAACGAAAGCACCAGAATCGAAAGACTGATTGGAGTAAGTAACCAAGGAAATATTCTAATGCCAGATACCAATTAAGCCAGCAAAATATTCTTTCACCATTAGGTTCTCTCTTAACAAGGAGAACGATGGAGAGGTTATAAAAAAATGAAGGGATATTTTGCAACAATTTTACAATTAAGCCAGCAAAATATTCTTTCGCCATTAGGTTCTCTCTTAACAAGGAGAACGATGGAGAGGTTATAAAAAAATGAAAGGATTTTTTGCGACAATTTTACAACTAAGCCAGTAAAAATATTCTTTCGCCTACCTTTGGATTTATTTGGTTACACCTCTAACACGTCAAAAAGCAAAATCTAATGCGTTTTTAATTAGTGAATTAGTGGCTTAAAAAGCAACATATAGTGCGCCTCTAAATTAGTGTCAAAGATTAAAAAATCACAATCTTAAATACCTGTGGCTCAGAATCAAGTCGTAACCAATAAATTCCATTGACAAGCTTGCTCACATCAATTTCTGTATTCTTTTTAATTTTTTGCGCAAGTAGTTGACGTCCAAAAGAATCATATAAAGAAATGGTTTGCTCTTCATTGTGATTTAATTGAATAAAAATCCTGTCATTTGTTGGGTTGGGGTGAATGGTCACTTGCTTGCTGTCAATGATTTTAGTGGATACGATGGAGCAGGATGTATTTAAATACTTTTCGACAACAGACATTTGAACTCGGTCTGCACCGTTCTCTTTTTGTTCGATGGAAAGTGGATAATGCTCAATAGCATCGCCATCGCCCCACCAAGGACCTGCCGCCCAATAAGTCCCATTGAGACAATTGTCTTGGAGGTGTTTTATGAATTTATCAAGCGTTACTAGCCATCTACTGTCATCATCTGGCACCCCATATTCTCCGATAAAACCTTCAAAGTTATTTTCAATAAGCCAGTCGATGAATGGTTGAACACGTTCAGCGCCAGAAGTTTCGGTCGCTTTTTCTTCGTCATAGCTACCTTGGTAGGTACCTGATGCATCCTCATCAAAATAGACATGTGCTTCAAAGATTAAGTTATTGGAAGGATCCACTAAGTTCTTTAAGTTGTCACTTTCTTCTGGCCATCTTTCCGCAGAACTCCAACTATCCCCACCGACAACAATTGTCGTTTTGTCATCAGCAGAACGAATGCCCGTTATTATTTCTTGTGCAATATTAAACCAGTGGCTAGTATTATTCATGTCATGCGGCTCATTCATGATACCGTATCCCCAGATGTTTGGGGTACCTTTAAATTCACCTGCCAATCTAGCCCATAAATCTTTGATGTGGGCAATCGTGACCAATTCAGAACCAATGATTTCGTCTGTATTATTAATTCTATACCTTGCATAATTATGTAAATCTAATAGAATTTCAACTTCATAATTATTGGCTATTGTAATAAAATCTTTTATTCTTTGAAGTTCGCTAGGGTCAAGTTTTCCGCCAAGTTCGTGCTGGATTCTTTCCCACCGAAAAGGAAGACGAACAAGTTTTAAGCCTTTCGAACTAAAATATTCCAATTCACTTTCCAGTGGATAAGTGTAATGTTGGTTGTAAATTCCAGGCATATTTTCTTCCCCAAATTCGGCGCAAGATAGATTTATACCAAATGGATTTTGTGCAAAAGAAAAAAATGGCAGTGTGAAAAAGATAAAAAGAAAGGTAAAATTTTTCATAGGTCTTTATTTTACAAAGCATTAGAAAAGAGGACTGTTATAGTTAGTACGTTTAGAATGGAAGATTCCCTAAATGGTCTTTTATTAAATGAGCTAAATTTTGTAGCAGTAATTACATGCTTTTTGAAGGAAGCCAATAAGAGAAATTGTTTCAAAAGAGCGGTTAATTAATTTAATTTACTATCTTTAAGCAAAAATCGCTTCCTTTTCTTTTGGAAAAAGAAGACCAAATTAAGTTTACAAAATTTGATATTATGTTTGTTGGACATTATGCCTCTGCTTTTGCCTTGAAAGGTGCTGTCCCAAAGGCTTCTTTGGGCATGTTATTTATTGCGACCCAATTTGTGGATATTTTATTTTTTCCATTCGTTAATCTGGGGATTGAGCGATTAAAGATTGTGCCACATTTTACGGCTTCTACTCATTTTGATTTGCAATACTATCCTTTTACACATGGTTTGTTCGCCTCTTTGTTATGGGCCATTTTGTTTTATGTGATCTATCGGTATCTGATATTTCCAAAATCTAGTCAATCAAAAGCTGTTGCTTATGCGATGGGTTTAGCCGTTTTGTCGCATTGGTTTTGTGATTTAATTGTACATACACCAGACTTGCCACTTTTGGGGGATGATTCTACTAAGTTAGGGTTTGGTCTTTGGAATAATAAAGCACTCACTTTTGCAGTCGAAGTCGGATTGTTAATTGCTGGTCTAATTTATTATTTGAAAAAAACAATTGGAAAGACTTTTTGGGGTAAATATGGTGCTATCATCTTTACTGTTTTTTTAATTTTTGCAGCTTACCTGAACCTATATATTTTGCCACCTCCTGAGGATACAATGGGTTTGATGACCTCTGCTTTAGTATCCTATGGTTTGTTTGCTATTTTAGCAGGTTTAGCAGGAAAGGCTCGTAAATCTAAATCTGTTTTATCAGATTTTTAAAATTCTAATTGGTAATTTAGTCTTTCAAAGTAAGGACATTTTCCCAAGTTCTATTTAACAAAGTACTCCGTGCTTCCACAGAAGTCCAAGCCATGTGTGGGGTGATCAAACAATTATCTAATCCAAATAAAGGGTTATCTGATTCCGGTGGTTCATTAGCTAAAACATCTAAGCCAGCACCTGCAATGATTTGATTTTGAAGGGCTTGCGCTAAATTAGATTCATCAATTAAAGGACCACGGGCGGTATTAATCAATAGGGCAGAGGGCTTCATTTTTGCCAATGAATCCTGATTGATGAAGTACTTCGTGTCTGGTGTAAGTGGTGCATGAAGGGATAAGGCATCACTTTCTTTGAGCAAGTCATTCATCGAAACCATCTGAATATTTAAACCCAAATTATCATTCGAACGGTTAAAAGCAATTACTTTCATCCCAAAAGCTAAGCCTATTTCTGCAACTTTTCGACCGATATTTCCTAAACCAAAAATGCCCAAAGTTTTTTGCGAAAGCTCTTCCCAAGGAGAAAGAAAATAACAAAAATCAGGACTGTTACTCCAATCCAAATTTGAAACACTTTGACTATGCTTTTCGACTCGATTAGTTAAAGCTAATAGTAAAGAAAAGACCTGTTGGGCAACAGCATTAGAACTATAACCAACTACATTTTCAACTTGAATACCTTGCTTATTCGCAAATTCAATATCAATATTATTTGTTCCAGTCGCTGTGATCGCAATCATTTTTAGATTAGGCAATTGCTGAATGACCGCAGCATTCATGTCAATTTTATTTATGATAATTACCGTTGCTTCTTTTGCACGTCGTACGACGAGTGCTTTGGGCGTTCTGTCATATACAGTCAATTCTGCAAATGCTTTTCCTCTTTTGTCTTTCGTAAATATTTGCCAGTCTAAGTCACCAGGATTCAGTGCATGGCCATCTAGAACTACTATTTTTTCCATTTTGTATTATTTGATTATTGCTGGAACTTCCTATTTTAGTTGGAAGCGCTAAGTATTTTTTATCTTAAGTGAAACTAGAAAAGAGGTTTTACTTAGGATAATCTTGAAACAAAGAATTTACTGAAAAACAATCGCAACTTTATCATCTACTTTAGATAAGAATAAAGCCAAAGCTTTTTTCTTATCTGCATCTAATTCGTAACGGATTTGATTTTTAAAATAATTATTCAAATCAAAATTATCCGTTGGGCTAGGCATTAAAGCGATAAGCTGTGGAATCATTTCTAACCCATGTTCGAGTGCGGCATTAAATGATTTTACAAATTCTTCGGGTAGCTTTTTGCGAGAGACCCAAGCCGCAAAGACAAAAGGCAATCCAGTCATCTTTTTCCAAATCTCCCCTAAATCATATTGGTATTTGTATTTTTCCGAAAGGTCAAAAGCCCGATCTCCAATAACTAATCCAGCCGTATCTCCTTGAATGTCAGCGATATATCCTTCGTTAGCTGTCAATAGCTCTGGGCTATGATGCCAATATTCTTTTAATAATACTTGAGCTAATTGAACAGAGGTGCGAGAGTGAAAATCTAAATAAAGACGTTTGATTTCGGACATCGGCACGTCACTGTAAATCATCACGGTTCGGACAGGACCATCTGCACCGATACAATAATTGGAAAGTATGGTTGGGTTTGGAATATCTGCAATAGCCACGACTGGAATTAAACCAAAGTCTACTTCTCCAGCAATTAATTTACGGGCACACTCTGAAGGAATGTCCAAACTAATATCTAATTGGTCATTAATTTCGCTTTGAAAAATACCATATAAAAATGGCTTTGTATTCAAATAACTAACGGCCGTTACTTTCAGTTTTTTCATTCAACGATCTTTTTTGATCGCATAACCACGATACTGGGTGTCTTCCTCAAAAAGTTCTTCTGTGTAATCTTTTAGTACTTCGTACAAGGTATTACGCTCTAAAGCTTTACGTCCAACGAGTCGAATCGAATTAACAATTTCGGCTGTGGTCATAGCTGGGTTTTGTTCCTCCGAACCAGCCATCGTATATATTTTTGTCGTGTCATCAATTGTGCCATCCATGTCATTCACGCCGAAAGCTAAAGACATCTGAGCAGTGTCTCTTCCAATCATTGGCCAATAGGCTTTAATGTGTTGGAAGTTATCCAAGAAAATTCTACTTATTGCATAATTGCGCAAATCTTCAATGGTATTGACTTCTGGAACATGGGACATTTGATTATTCTTATTCCGAAATTTTAATGGAATAAAAGCCATAAAACCGCCAGTTTTATCTTGTAATTCACGCAGGCGATTGAGGTGATCCACTCGATGGGCAAAGGTCTCGATATGGCCATATAAAATCGTTGCGTTAGAGCGCATGCCCATTTCATGCCATATTTCATGAATTTCCAACCATTCTTCGGTGGAGCATTTTCCTCCTGCGATTTGGTCTCTAATTTCTTTGTCAAATATCTCTGCTCCGCCTCCTGGCATAGAACCCAAGCCAGCAGCTTTCATCCGCTCCATTCCTTCTTGATAAGAAATTTTTTCTTTCTTGAAAATATAGTGATATTCAACTGGCGTTAACCCTTTAATATGTAGCTCTGGGCGATGCGCTTTGATTCGGCGAAATAGTTCTTCATAAAAAGATACATCATATTGCGGCAATACGCCACCCGTAAAATGTACTTCTGTAACAGGCTGCCCATCATATTTTTTGACGATATCCATCATCTGATCCATGTCTAACTCCCAGCCATCTTCCCGATTCTTAATTTTACGAGAATAGGCACAAAAATCACAGGAATAGACACATACATTGGTCGGTTCTATGTGGAAGTTTTTATTGAAATAGGTGTCATTGCCGTTTTTTACTTCTCGAATATGATTCGCCAATACGCCCAAATAACTTAGATCTGCATGTTCATAAAGATACAATGCATCTTCCGTCGTTATCCGTTCATTGGCAAGGACCTTTTTTGAAATTTGGGTGGCTTTTTCCGAAAGGGAATCATCCTGAATGAGTATGTTTATTGCTTGATTAGCTGCCATAGTTACTTAATTTGGTCGCAAAATACGCTTTAGTGGGGGAGAAATCGTTATTCCTTGTAGAAAAAATTAAATTTGCACAAAAGAAAGACATTTTGATTTCAATTCTCATTCCTATATACAATTTCAACGGTAGAAAGTTGGTGGAATCTTTGCATAAACAAGGACTGGATTTGGATATGCCTTTCGAAATTATTTTGGTGGATGATCACTCGCCCAATCCAGTGGAAGAGAATGCGATGATTGACGATTTGAGCTTTGCTTCCTATTATTACCTTGCGGAAAATAAAGGGCGGTCAAAGGTTCGAAACTGGTTGGCAGCCCAAGCCAAATATCCGTATTTGTTATTTATTGACGGTGATATGGGGGTTGTGCAAACAGATTTTTTAAGTAAGTACATGGCTTGCCTTGCGGAAAAAAGAGTGGTTTGTGGCGGGCATCACTATCAGCAGCTTGCGCCAAAAGAGAATCTAAAATTACATTGGCATTATGGGCGGAGTAGGGAAGTGCGTTCTGCAAATGCTCGCAATGAGGCGCCTTATCAAGGTTTTGTGCCTTCTAATTTTGTGATTCCTAAAGAAGTGTTTCTAGGCATTCAATTTGATGAAGGCATCAAAGGTTATGGCCATGAGGATACTTTATTTGGCGCTGTTCTGCATAAGCAAAAAATAACAGTCTTGCATATTGATAATGGGTTAGTGCACTTGGGGTTAGAAACAGCCACAAAATTTATGAATAAGGTGGACGTATCTATTTTGAATTTGATTAAATTGGAATCCCAACATGGTTTTAAAGAAACGAAGATTCAACAAGCCGCTCAAAAATATCATTATCTAAAACCATTGTTTTTCCTAGTCCCCATTTCTTTTTTGCGCAAGCTAATTATTAAAAATAGAAATCTTAAATTACTGGATATTTATAAACTGTCCACTTACTTTAGAAACAAATAATTTTTTTTGCGTTAAAGCGTACCTGTAAGCATGTCACGTTCGGAGGCCTAGTAAATTCATTTGCAAGATGTAAGAAAAGCGAAGCGGTTTCCGCCAAGCGAGTACAAAGAGCTTAGGCTGTTATGGTTCCCTCTGGATTTTTCAATGGCAACAACCTTCCTTTAGAAAAGATTGATAGGAGATTTTGAGCAAAATATAGCTGTTTATCGAGCACGAGGTTTGTTCCGATCCCCCAATTCCACCACTTGTAATTCACTGATTTTGTCTTTGCCGCCAATTGTAAATCGGATAGCTGTACGAACTTGATGAATACCCACAATGCCCGCAGCACCGGGGTTTATGTGTAGCAAATCAAACATCGGGTCGGGCACGACTTTAAGAATATGCGAATGGCCACAGATATACAAATCTACATTTTCTTCCATTAGGATTTTTCGGACACGACCGGTGTATCGCCCAGGGTAACCACCAATATGTGTCATAAAAACCTTGACGCCTTCTAATTCAAAAATTTGATTTTCGGGGTATAGATGCCGTAATTCTGGTGTGTCAATATTACCATAAACAGCCCGAAGTTTTTTAAAGTCAGCTAAAGTATCTGTAACTAAACGATCGCCTATGTCCCCAGCATGCCATATTTCATCACAGCTAGCAAAAAACTTAAGTGTAGGTTCATCCATGTAACTATGTGTATCCGAAAGTAAACCAATTCTTTTCATCTGTGGAGGTCTGTTTTTTTATTGTAAAATAAAAAATAGATCCACAGCAAAAAAGCAGTGAATCTATTTTTAATATTAGTTTAGAATTATTTTTTGAATTCTATGATTGTTTTTTCAATAATGGCTGCACATTCAATTATTTCTTTTTCAGAAATGACTAATGGAGGAGCAAAACGAATAATGTTACCATGAGTCGGTTTTGCCAAAAGACCATTATCTCGAAGGCTCATACAAAGTCTCCATGCCGTGTCACTATCTTCTGTATCATTAATACCGATAGCATTTAACAAGCCTTTTCCCCTGACGAAAGTAACCAAATCATTTTTAGCAATTAGTTCTTCCATTTTGGTGCGGAATAGATCCCCAAGTTTGGCAGCATTTTCCGCAAGGTTCTCGTCTTTAATAACTTCTAGTGCTTCCATAGCAACAGCGCAAGCCATTGGATTGCCACCAAAAGTAGAACCATGTTCCCCTGGCTTCAAAGTCATCATTACGGCATCATCCGCCAAGACAGCAGACACGGGTAGAACACCCCCAGAAAGCGCTTTACCTAATATTAGAATGTCTGGTTTGAAATCAAAATAATCACAAGCCAACATCTTTCCAGTACGTGCAATACCTGTCTGAACTTCATCTGCTATGAATAACGCATTGCTGGCTTTACATAAATCAAAAGCCTTGGGCAAGTATTCTGCTTCTGGAACAACAACTCCAGCTTCTCCTTGGATAGGCTCCACTAAAAATGCCGCAACATTGGGGTCTTTCAAAGCTTGCGCCAAAGCATCAATATCATTGTAAGGAATAATCTCAATACCTGGAAGAAAAGGGCCGAAGTCATTAGTCGCATCTGGATCAACGGAAGCAGAAATAACGCCTAGTGTTCTTCCGTGAAAATTACCACTTGCAAAGATGATTTTTGCTTGATTGGTTGGTACTCCTTTTACTTTGTAAGCCCATTTTCTAGCTAATTTAATAGCGGTCTCTACTGCTTCAACACCCGTATTTATAGGCAAAACTTTATCGTAACCAAAAAATGAGGTGATATAACGCTCATACTTTCCAAGCATGTCATTATAAAATGCCCTAGATGTAAGCGTTAATTTTTGAGCTTGGTCTGTTAGTGCTTTAAGTATACGAGGATGGCAATGACCTTGATTTACAGCAGAATATGCAGATAAAAAATCAAAATACTTCTTACCCTCAACGTCCCAAACATAAACGCCTTCCCCTTTAGCAAGGACTACAGGAAGTGGGTGATAATTATGTGCGCCATACTTATCCTCTAATGCTATGTAATCCTTGGAAGTAAAATTCTTTGCCATTTGCTTTTTTTTTGAACAAATGTAAGTCTTTTTTTGGAGTAAATACAGCCTTTATACGCTATTTGATTAAGATGACTTTTGTTAGTGATTGCATTTTTACTTTATTTTATTTAGTAATATGTTTACCTTGCGGCTCATTTTACAGGAAAAGTGACACTTTTTCTATTGCAAAAATCAAATTAACTACGAATGAAAAAGAATTTCAAGTATTTAGTCGTTGTGTTGGCAATGACTTTGGTGACTGCTTCGTGCCATACAGCCAAATCGCATGTGACGCATCATGTTGAGCACCATGCTCACTGGTCTCATCAAAAGGGAAAGACTGGGCCCAGTCATTGGGTGGAGCTTGGTGATGATTTTACTGCTTGTGGAGGTCAAGCACAATCCCCAATTGATTTAGTTACTTCATCTGTGAAGCAAGGTCATTTGCTTGCGCCAAAATTTGCTTATGACCATTCGTCAATTGATATTATCAATAATGGGCATACTGTTCAGTTTAATGTGGACAAAGGAAATAATGTAGAATTGGGTGGGAAGAAATATGAACTACTCCAATTTCACTTCCACGCTTTGAGTGAGCACACGATTAATGGTAAGCATAGTCCAATCGAGGTGCATTTTGTACACAAGCATAGTGATATGGATTTTGCGGTGATTAGTATGTTTTTTAAAGAAGGCAAAAGGAATCCCTTATTTGACAAGTATTTAGCTAAATTTCCAAAAAAGGAAGGTTCTTTTAAATCTGGTGATGAGTTGGATTTGATTAGTTTGTTTCCAAAAGATAAGAGTTATTACTATTACAATGGATCTTTAACAACGCCTCCTTGCTCTGAAGTTGTAAATTGGTATTTGATGAAAACGCCATTGACGGCTTCTAAGGTTCAAATAGAAATGTTTTCAAAAATTTTACATAATAATTTCCGACCTGTTCAGCCTATGAATGGAAGAGTACTAGAGATGTACAAGAATTAAGCAGCATTGCATCGAATTACCTAGAGGTTGCTTATTATTAGGCAACCTCTTTTTTTGTGCTGACCTTTTAAAACGAGTACTGATAAATTCCTTGATACTCTTTATAGATTCCTTCGAAGGTTATTTTTTCCCCTTTTTCTAAATCCCCTAATATCGTGAGTAATTCATAAAGCCCATGAATCGGTTTCTTATTAACAGCCGTAATGATGTACCCAATTTCCATATTGGTTTTGGCTACCTTTTTTCCTTTGGTGATGGAGATTACTTTGACGCCTTCTGTTGCGCTGATTCTTTTTTCGGCTGTTGTTAGGTTTCGTGCTTCAAAGCCATATTTTTTAAAATAAGGTTTGAGTTTGTGTGCAAAGTTTTTGCTTTCTCTTCTGATGCCATGTAGTTTAATGGCAAGTTGTTGAACACGACCATTACGATATATATCCAACATTATTTTGTTACCCGGTCTGTATTTGGCAACCGTTTCTTGAAGTTCTGGAGTGGAGTTTATTTCTCGGTTATCTATTTTTAATATTACATCATTTACGTGTAGACCAGCTATCTCTGAACCACTATTTTTTACAACTCTTGTGACCACGACTCCATTTGGTCTTTTCATACCAAATTTTTTGGCTAATTTGTCATCAACTGGCTTAATATTTATCCCCAAAAAACCACGTTTTACTTCACCAAATTCCTTGATGTCTTTAACTACTTTGCGGACCAAATTAGAAGGGACGGCAAAGGAATAACCTTCGTAACGACCTGATTCAGTGATGATTGCGGTGTTTATGCCAATAAGTTCTCCATTGGTGTTGACTAGTGCGCCCCCACTATTTCCAGGATTGATGACGGCATCTGTTTGGATAAAAGATTCGATAGGGTTGTCGGCATCTAAAATATTAATATTTCTACTTTTGGCACTGATAATTCCAGTTGTAACTGTAGATTTTAAGTTGAAGGGATTCCCTACAGCCAATACCCATTCGCCGACTTGAACAGAGTCTGAATTGCCCATGATAATATGCGGTAGATTGTGCGCTTTTATTTTTAATAATGCGATGTCAGATGATTGGTCAACGCCAACCACCTCTGCTGGAAATTCTCTTTCGTCATCTAATGCTATTTCTATTTCAGAGCTATTATCTACGACATGTAGATTCGTAACAATAAAACCATCAGGCGAAATAATTACACCAGAGCCACTACCACGTCCCCAAATCGTAGCACCAACACCTTGCATTGCTTTGATATTAACAACGGCAGGTGTTACTTGCTTAGCGGCAGAGATAAAATTAGTAGGAGAAGCGGATAGGAATTTGCGTTGAAGTTTGCCAGAAAAGATGGCATCATCATAAGAGGCAAATTTTACCGGAAGGTAAGTCTCTCGCTCTAAATTCTTTTTTTCAACTATTGTAGCATACAGCAATACTGCCAGGATCGCACTAGCTAGTGAAGTAGTTACAACAATCAATAGGTTTCGGGTAGTCATCTTTGTTTGAGTTAGCCCATATAAGACGGGAAATCGTACATTTTGTTGTGATTTGGTGCTTAAATCTAAGGATTTGATGAGGATATTGGCCATATCTTGTTTTCCAAAAAAGCATTTTTGAATTGGTAAAATACATAACCTTTAAATCTATGTGTCGTATATAGCTGTTGGTGCTATAGTTTGATAGCATTTTATATAAACAAAAATCATTTTTAGATGAAGAGTTTTTTAATTTTCCTTTTGCTAACAGTAGCTTATACCGCTACTTATGCCCAATGTGGAGGTGCAGACGTTGGGGGTAATGTCTATATGGATATACCAGCTAATGGTGTAAATGTGAATACCTATGGTGTCAAAGATGCTAATGAACAAGGTGTACAAGGCATAACGGTGACCGTCACAGATGATAATCAAACAGTACAAACGACCGTAACGGATACGAATGGGGACTGGGTAATTAATGCTCCAGTTTTTCCTGTAAGAGTTGAATTTTCTTGGACAGGATCTTGGTTGAAAGAAAGTCCTTTTGGCGCAAGCAATAATGCCTCTGTTAGAAAAATAGCTGCTAATGATTGTGCTGTTAATCTTGGGTTGTTTGATCCAAATTCTTATACAGGTAGTGCAACTCCAGATTATGTATCACATATTAGAGTTAGTGGTTCTTCAATAGGTAATAATTTATCTAGTTTGGAAACGGTTCACTATACTGATACTGGTTTGAGTGCAGATTTTCAACAGTATGATGGCACACAAGGAACAGGGCCAACTGCTTCTTCGGATGCGACAGTTGGAGAAATTGGTTCTGTATGGGGTAAGGCCTATCAGGCTTCAAAAAAGCGACTGTTTTTGACTAGTGTTGTATGGCGACATGTTGGTTTTGCGAATGGCAAAAATGCCGCAGATATTTTTGTGGTGGACTATACGAATGGGTCTCCAGCCACTGTTCTCGGTTCTGTGAATTTACAAGGTGTGACTCCTCAAAATGCGGGTGCAGCCATAGATTTAGGAAGTGTTTGTAGAGGAGGAGGTTGTGAGAGCAATGCTGGAAATACAGGTATTTTAGCTGATTATGAATTGGCTGCGGATCCGGCATCTCCGACTATCGACTTGGATGCTTTCGCAAAAGTAGGTAAAGTAAGTTATGGAGGCATAGCTTATGATGCTGATGCGGAAAAAATATGGACGGTCAATCTTTTTCAAAAAGGAATAATAGAAATAGATGCTTCAGGAGATATGAATTCGCTTAGTACAAATGTAAATCAATACCTGATAGAATCTTTACCCAATGTACCTATTTGTGCTGGTGGAACCATTAGACCTTGGGCCATTAAAATTCATAATGGAAGAGGATATTTAGGGTGCCTATGTGATGGACTTACTTCTCAATTGAACACAGATATGGATGCGTATGTTTTGTCTTTTGATTTGGCGAATCCGGCTAATGGTTTTACTACAGAATTAACAATACCATTGGATTATGATAAAAATGGTTTGGATTGGAATGCTTGGTCTGATGTAGATATTTCTACGGGAGGTACTTGGAAGCATCTTGTTCAGCCAATCTTATCTGATATTGAATTTGATGAATTAGGGAATATGTATCTTTCCTTTATGGATAGATGGGGCATGCAAGCTGGTTATGCGCAGCATCCGCCAATCTCTGGTACTACGAATACGAAAGAAAAAGCACAAACAGGAGGAGAATTATTTAAAGTTTGTAATAATGCAGGTGTCTATGAACTAGAAGGAACGGGTACTTGTCCAATAAATTATCCTGGGACTTCTGAATTCTTTAATGATAAAGCAGGAGATAATTATGCAGAAGGTTCCGCTGGAGCAATAGCGATTGTTCCAGGTTCTAATCAATTGCTTGTGCAGTTAGTTGATCCTCATCCTGAAGGGCAAGGAGGTCAACCTTATTGGGTTACTCAAGGGGTTAATACGCTTAGTACAATTAACGGAAGTGTTGAGAATTGGTATTCTAATATTTTGTCAGGTTCGCAAGCTTACAATGGTAAAGGTGTTGGAATGGGTGATGTAGAATTATTAACAGAACCTGCTCCAATGGAAATTGGTAATCTAGTTTGGTCTGATGCTAATAGTAATGGTATACAAGATCCTGCTGAATCTGGTATTGCAAATGTAACTGTTGAATTGTTTGATGCAGCTGATGCTGTTGTGGCAACTGCTGTGACAGATGCGACTGGTCATTATATTTTTTCTAATGGCACAGGAACAGATTCTCCAAGTCAAAAATATAACTTGAATACCTTGCTGAATGGTAAGAATTATAAATTAAAAATTGCTAATGCAATTGGTGGAAGCCAACAAGGTTCTTTAGCTGGTTTGTCGCTTTCGCAAAATGACACCGGACAAGGGACCAATGCTAATATTAATGATTCTGATGCGACCCTTACGGGAAATGATGCACTCGTTGATGTACTAGCAGCTGATATTCCAAGTGTCGGATCTAATAATCATAGTTTTGATTTTGGTTTCAAATCATTGCCACAAGTGGATTGGGGTGATTTGCCAGATGCAACGGCTAATACCGCAATGGGTGACTACCAAACTTTGAGCGCTAATAATGGCCCAAGCCATTTATTAGGAAGTAATATTTTGATGGGCGCTACCGTAACTGGTGAGGCAGACGGCCTGCAAGATGTAGGAGCTAATGGAGATGCTGATGATGGCATTACGGGCAGTAATAACCTGCACGCTTATATTGGCACAACCTTGAATTTTCCTTTTTCGGCAACGAATACAACGGGTTCAACTGGACAGCTGGAAGGTTGGATTGATTGGAATGGTGATGGTGATTTTGATGATGCAGGAGAAATGGTTGTGGATAGAGATGACACAGGAGCTTTCCCAAGTTACTTGACTATTCCAGTTCCAAGTAATGCGATTATCGGACAACCAATCGGTTTTAGATTGAGAATTAGTACGACAAATGATATGACCCCTTACGGGCAAATGTCGGATGGAGAAGTAGAAGATTTTATGATTGTGGTGACTTGCCCAACTTCTGTTTGTCTTCCGATTACGACGAACAAACACTAATGAATTTTACATAGGATTAAAGCCTCATCTGATTGATTTCAGATGGGGCTTTCTTTTGGAATTATTAATTATTACCGTAAGAATCTGACATAATTTATCATTTTAAATCGTATCTTGTCACATTCTATAATAAGTATTGAAGGTAATTAATTTTCCGCAAGGAATTACTTGCTAAAATAATAAGCGGCAGAGAAATTAAAAGCATTTCCTTTATTTGTAATTGCTTTTGTGTTTGAGAGATTTATTAATCCAAGAGAATAGCGGAATTCAAGTTCAATGTTACGAAATCTCATCCCTGTTGCGATGTTGACTCCATAGCTCATTGCTTTATTAGCTGATGTCTTTCCAAAATCTAGTTTTGCTTCTGTTTCTGTAAAGGTACTTGAAGAGCTACCATTTAGTTGGGTATGGTTTGCCGTTTCTTCTGTTTTAGTCTTACCGCTATATGCGTATGCTAAATAGGGCCCACCTTTGAGGAAGAAACCACTTTCTTTTTGGTACTTGATGTTAAAAGGGAACTCGAAATAATTTATATATTTTTTAGTTTTTGCGAAATAATTAGATTCTAAAATTTCTCTTTGGAAATAGGATTCATATCGTTTGTTGCTGTAAATAAGACCAGTATTAAAAGCCAGATGCTCAGAAAAAAACTTGTCATAGATGATACCAAGTTGGAGCCCCATAAGTCCTTTGGAGTATATGTTGTTTTGGTTGATAGTCTCACTTGTCGTTTTGATTAATCCGAATTGGAAACCAAGTTGTGCAAAAGCGGAGCTTTCTAAAGCTAGGAGAAAAATCAATACTAATTTACTCTTATTCATGTTATAGGCTTTGTTTATAGTAACGGGTGAATATACGAAAAAAAACTCCACTAATTATGCTCCGTTTAATGTGTGTATAACATATTGCACAAAAATCAAAAATCTTAAATAAAAAAGCCCCATAGGGGCGGCACTATTTGTAGCCAATGCGAAGCATTGGCAATTAATGTTACCCAAACCATAAGACATAGCAAGTTACGTTGGAAGGAATTGCCGAAGAGTAAGGGCAAATTTGAAGATTTTGAAATATATTTATTTTGGATAAACACGCTTCAAATTTGTTCTTAATCGAGACAATTTCTGGAGGCGTAGCAGGCTATATCGACAATATTTTACAACCTCCTTTTTCCTACCTTTCTAAAAAACTGTGCAATATGTTATACAGCGTAAGGTGTGTATAGCATATTTAGACGTGTACGCTAGACGTGCATAATTCTTGAATTCGTGGCAATTCTACGTGTCGGAAAAAAAATTAATTTGTTCTACAACAATTAATAGGTCACCATATACATTTAGATGAGCTTAGAATTAGATAACGATTCTTATCCATTGAAGCATCCATCAAAAAATAATTAAACAATTCCTAAAAACAACCTAACTTGCAGCCAAATTAAAACCAACAACATGCAACCATTAATTGAATGTGTCCCAAATTTTAGCGAAGGAAGAGATCTCGTAATTATCAAAAAAATAACCGATGCAATTGAGTCGGTAGAAGGTGTTCAATTGTTGGACGTAGATCCTGGAAATGCGACGAATAGAACAGTTGTGACTTTTGTCGGCAAACCCGATGATGTCGTAGAAGCAGCTTTTCGAGGTATTCAAAAAGCCGCCGAATTAATCGACATGACGAAGCACAGTGGTGCACATCCGAGAATGGGTGCGACAGATGTTTGCCCGATGATACCGATTGCAGGAATTACAATTGAGGAGACAGTTGCTTACGCCAAAAAGCTAGGGGATAAAGTTGGTAAAGAATTAAAAATACCAATCTATCTTTATGAAGCTGCAGCGACTAAAGCAGATCGTGAAAATTTAGCCGTTATTCGTGCAGGAGAATACGAAGGTTTTGGAAAGAAAATTAAAGAAGCCAATTGGAAACCTGATTTTGGACCTGCTGAAATCGGTACGGCCGGAGCAACCGTCATAGGTGTCAGAGATTTTTTAATTGCTTACAATATTAATTTAAATACAACTTCTGTAAAACGTGCAAACTCAGTCGCCTTTGACATTCGGGAGAAGGGTAGAGTCAAAAGAAAAGGAAATGCTATCACAGGAGAAATTGTCAATGACCAAGAAGGTCAACCAATGCGTACACCCGGATCGTTGAAAGGAGTCAAAGCAATCGGTTGGTTTATCGAAGAATATGGTGTTGCGCAGGTGAGTATGAATATTACAGACATCAAAGAAGTGCCACTACATAAGGCTTTTATGGAAAGTCAAAAAAGTGCTATCCGTCGGGGCATGATTGTTTCTGGTTCCGAATTAGTTGGAATGGTTCCATTAAAAGTATTGACAGATGCAGGTAAATTCTTTTTAAAGGCGCAAAAAAGATCTACAGGCGTTTCCGAAAAAGAGTTAGTGCACATTGCTGTTAAATCTTTGGGGTTAGATGATTTGGTTCCGTTTAATCCAGCTCAAAAAATAATTGAATATAGCTTGCGCAAAAAAGGCGCATTGGTCGATATGGATCTAGTTTCCTTTGCGGATTTAACATCATCAGAAGCACCTGCTCCAGGTGGTGGGTCCATTGCCGCTTATGTGGGTGCGTTGGGTGCAGCGCTGGGGGCTATGGTTGCCAACCTATCTGCCAGTAAAAGAGGTTGGGAACATCGCCTTAATTATTTTGCAGGATACGCTGAGGAGGCCCAACAATTAAAAAAAGAATTACTGCATTTAGTTGATGAGGATACACATTCCTTTAACCAAATCATAGAAGCATTCCGTTTGCCGAAAGGTACAGATACAGAAAAAAAGGTAAGAAGTCTAGCCATTCAAGCGGCTACGATTTATGCAACTCAAATTCCTTTGAAGACAATGCAAGTTGCTTTTGAAATCATAGCAATCGCTAGAGCAATGGCCAAAAATGGCAACCCTAACGCCGTTACAGATGCAGCTGTCGGAGCACTTTGCGCAAAAACGGCTGTCCAAGGTGCTTGGCTTAACGTGAAAATAAATGCCAAAGATATTAAGGACGAAAAAATAAAAAATACTATCTTGGAAGAAGCAGCTGCGATTGCAAAGAAAACGGATACAGGTGTTGCTGGAGTCTTACGAACCGTTAATGGGAAGATTGGTTGAACTTAAAAGCTAAAGCCCCATAGGGGCGGCACTATTTGTAGCCAAATGCGAAGCATTGGCAATTAATGTTCCCCAAAACATAAGGCATAGCAAGTTACGTTGGAAGGAATTGCCGAAGAGT
>JAUTBZ010182650.1:0-22455 GCA_032361785.1 Lepetodrilus galriftensis | reverse complement strand
TATGCACAAAGATGAAAGCACGTAGTATTGTATAATGCTGTTAAAATGCTTATCACAACCACCAGAATATATTACAATGGTTGTAACAAACAACTAGCAAACAATAGGTGATAAAACAAGCATTATTAGCACTATTAGTTGGTCATGTATCTCCATATCCTGGAAGTTTGTCATGAACCAGATATTTGTCATGTACCAGTAGTTTTGTCATGCTGTTGTTGCTTGCACTGTCATGGACTGATTGTTTGTCATATATACAATATGTTTGTAATCTTCAAATATTTATAATGTACCAGTCAATTGTTATTTTTGGTTGTCAGTAACGTAAACAATTATCATCTTGGTGCAAAAAGGCAAAGATTGACTTAAAGAACGCGAACTCTCCTGACATGTAATTAGTTGTGATCAGCCGTGTCATGTTGATATCGACCGTACGACCCTGTGACAATTACGAGCCATAGTCCCACTTGATAAGCTCTGTATCCATGCGGAGAGCACTGAGCTCTGTATCCACGCGGAGAGCATTGAAAGTGATTAACTCTATACGCCCACTCCTTTGATTTATAATTAATTTCCAAACCAGAACGAGACGAAATGCCGGCAAACTCATCCAATCTCCATCATCAAACTGCGAATAAACAGGACATGATTTGAGAATCACAGCAAAATTGACATTAAAACTTGTAAAAACTGAAATGGTTAGCATATTATCTTCAGGCAAAACTGTAATGATAAGTTGACATCTTTGTACCCAGCAGAAAATCTGCAAGTGCTCAATGATTTTATGTTTATTTTAACCAGTTATGTTTATTTTAACCAGTTACCTGCTGTAGGCAACCAGAGATGCCCTAGGTAATTCAGCAAACATTTCATCGAATGTTTGAGTCACAATTCAGCAACGGGTTCAAATCCTGTTTCAAATGTATCACCCAATTTTTCGGACCTAATAGCCAAGAACCTGAATTAGCTAGCATTTAATTAAGTTGTATACCTCAAGGACACCGTAATGCATACACACACACACACACACACACACAGACACACACACACACACACACACGCACGCACACACGAACACACACACATACACACACACATAAAACAAATTAAAATTTAGCCATGAACAACAGATTTAGTAGTAAATGTTTCCATGCCATTTCAATGAACTAAAAATGGAAAGATAATTGACAAAGGGTTATCACTACTAACAATACCAAGCCCTGTCATTTGCTGTCAATACAAATTCTTAAAATAGGAATAAAGGATCTCGTTCTTTTAATCTGCTGGACCAAGGAACTTTGACAACCCAGGGGCATGGATTGACTTCAAAGAGAGGCTGCCATAATAGAGGCAATGGTTCCAGGTGACTAGACCATTCTCCAGAACTAGCCCGTTATTACCATGGTTACAAGTTCCTCATCATATCAGTAGAACAATTCACCTATCACTAAAATGTCGGCCTATATTTCTGATTATTTCCAGATCAGTGTTTCTATGCTTTTTCGCTGGCAGTTAAGCAGTATGTGGTCATGTAGGGAGAGTTAATTTTCTACACGGGCAAATCCATGCAATTACATAGTCAAATAATTACATTGAATATGCAATCCCAAAATTATTTAGGATCTAAGGTCATAATTATTTGATTCACTGGTTTACTTTTGATTCACTGGTTCGCTGACCTGACTTTTTCAATTGTGGAATAATGTTATTTTTTATTTATTATATTCCACCCACAGTCTGCTGGACGTCAGAACATTATAATAATAAATGGTCACTGAACAAGTCATATATATAGCAACATTGAACACCATGAATAATGTGTCAAAGACTGCCAGGCATTGGGTGACAAAAATTCCAAACCAAATTGCTGGGAAATAAAATAATCTAATTTATCACAATTACTGATATTAACTAGCAGTACTTTAAACATAATTGTGCATTCAAATCTGAACAATTCATTATGTGTCCTAGTGTCCTAGTGGCCTAGTGGCCTAGTGGCCTAGTGTTTACCACCAACTATTGACAATTATATTGATAAATTATTTTATTTTTTTGGCAAACACAATGTTCTCCAATTTTTATTTATTTTTAATTGGACCCAACTGACTGGCCAAAATAACAAATTATATTTATTTCTATTTTCGACCTGTCATGGCAAAATCATCACAGAAAAACCCATAAACCAGGGAATCAAATAACTATGGCCTAATTCATATTAAAACATTGCGTTGAATATCAAATACCATTTATGATATAATTGCATCGAATATCAAATCCTCAACAAAAAAAACATTGGATAGAATTTCCAATTCCAAAATCATTCATGGTTTACCCAAAAAATTATTGTAATATTGTATTGATTAAAATTAGAACGCTATGAAGGATGAATTTATCTAGAGTTTACGATTGTTAATTTTCTTTCCATTATGTCTGATAGTTACATGATTCTGTTACAATTGTCTGTTACCAGTGTCTGTCACCAGTGGATGTTACCAGTGGATGTTACCTGGATGCTGACAACTGTTTTATCTTGCCTAGCTCCACAGTTTCAATGACAAGGACCGCATCCATTTCTGTCATAATTAAGATCCTATTGGTATGAATATGAAGAATGTATCAAAATGTCACTGGAACTACACTTCAGAAGATGAGTGATACGTGGGAATAATCACATAACACAGTCAAACAAAACCTTTAAATAGCTGGCAAAGTTAATGAAACTGACATTTTCAGTCTGATTCTCGATTATTAAATCTTGTGAGTGATATCTATAGGCAATACATATTTAGGTTATGTTGTACATAATTCCTCCAATATCTTTTGTAGAGTATTAGTTAGCAGCGTGGTTTCTGAGGTGTACGAGTTGCTACAAGCTGAACATTCATGTATACCCTGCTGGTGTTACCCAGAATAGTAATTATTAATAGATCTACACTTTAAGTAATTAATTTTTTGTATATTCATTCAGAATGTCTTTTCAATGTACAAATCAAAGGCAGTTTTAATGATGTAACACTCATTTGTAAGGTCATAACCTTTTTCTCTTATTTTTCTTTTAAAATGGGGTTTAGAGTCGCTTTCAAGATTCTTTCACTTATGTCACAGTTTGTCAGTTTATGGCAGGAGGAAACCCACAACATCTGTAGCACTGAATGTTGTAGTAAACCTGTGAGCACCAGATGGTACAGGTCACAACTTTTACCTACTGCTAAACCAGGTGTGCGACTTTTACCAGGACACCTCTTAACCAATGAAATTGCTAGAATTATTGCATATATTGGATCATATGGCATACAAGTGGTAGTAATACATATCATCATATGTATATACATTTAGTTATATACACATATATTGTAGTATAATTAACCACCACAAACTGTATTATGCAACTTTCCCATTAACAGAAGCACCCAACCATAAACAACACCAAGCACAGGCCCCGAGATTATGAAACTTTTCTGAGTACGAGTTCGTACTCGACTCAGAATGTTGTTCATAAAACGTCATGTGACGTCATAGTTTGAGTATGTTTTTGTGCTCAGAAAGTTTCGTAATCTCGGGGCCTGATCTATTGGTCATATCAGGTTTGCTATCAGCAGTGAACAAGTTAATTAACCCTTTTCAAGCTGCAGGCACCCAGAGAAGCCATGATTTCAATTAATCCTGCGAAGATATTTGAAACTACCGACGATCTGATATTTTCCGAGATAGCTATCATTTTTGTCCTGTAAACTAATTGGACATCTTGTTTCTCATATTTAACCTTTATGTTGTTTACTTTCCACGTGTTCAAAGGAACATATAGCTATTTTGGACCAGACCGAATACTTCTTCGATGGTTTGAAGATATAATCCATTCGAAGGTAACAGTAGATAAAAGAGAAAGTAATAATTAATACCATTGCATCTGATCTCACTAAAGAGAGATAACTCAAAGGTTTATTACGTACGTAACGATTATGAATTATTGATAAATTATCTACATTGACATGAAAATGCATAACATTTTAATTAACAATTAAGAGTTTCATTTCAGTTTATGTTTAGATATGGATGTAGCAGAAGATGACAACTCATAATGAAAAAAATGTGCATTAATAATAAATATTTATAGTAATAATACTAATAATTGCTTTACATGGCAAGTAGTTTCTTGTCTGCCAGGACAAGTTTCTCAAAATGTACTAGTATATTCAATGCTCGAAGCGTTACATTAACCCTCCCAGCTGGATTAGGCACAGACACTGCTCTTTGGGACATCTCTGGTTTCCTTCAGCTTGGAGAGAGTTAAATTGTACTTTAAAAAAGCTGAGTATAGGCAATACAAGTGGGAAAACAGCAAGAGAAGGAGATACAGTAATATTACTGTATTACTTTGAGTACTGTACGGTGACAACATAATGGCTATATTTTGCAGTAATGTACATCATCATTAGCAGCTGTCTGAACTAGAAATAATGTAGTGCTAAGTCAGATAGACAATGTAACACTCTCCCTGCTGGATTAGGCACAGACACTGCTCTTTAGGGCATCTCCAGCTGCCTTCAGCATGGAGAAGATTAATGTGAATTGGATGTACAAATGTCAGACCTGCCCTCCATTCCACAGACTGGTCATAGCAATATGAGTATTGTAACTACTGGTATTTTAATGTAAACATATGTATGATCTTTCTGAGGAACAGACCACTGTTAGTGTTATTCATTATTGCAATGCCACCCTTTCCCTTTCCATTATTGCAATGCCACCCTTTCCCTTTCCATTATTGCAATGCCACCCTTTCACTTTCCATTATTGCAATGCCACCCTTTCACTTTCCATTATTGCAATGCCACCCTTTCCCTTTCCATTATTGCAATGCCACCCTTTCACTTTCCAATATTGCAATGCCACCCAACCCCTATATCCGCTGAAGAACTTTTGCCTTGCAGTCAGCCAGACTCAAATCCTCGTCCTTCAAATCCTATTCAGTCACAGAGATCACAGACATAACATATGAACACAATGGCTTTCCTAGTTCAGAAAAACATGTTTCAGCTAAGACATCCTCACATGGCGGACTTACAGAAAAGTCCGCAGTTCTTTCTGTCTTGAGATTAACATGATGGAGTGCATCATGTCTGAATTATTTTCCCAGACTTTTTTTCCCCAATCATTTTAATCATCAAATCCTTCAAGCATTAACAGCCAGGCATGCATCTGACAAGTTTCATCTCCATGAGCTTTGTCCTGAGAGATTTTCAACAAAAACATAGTAAAGCCTTCATTATTTCCCTTGGACAGTAACAAAACTAACTCACATTCCGACTGTTGGATATAGGTATTCATAAAAGGATTTGCATGACCGTTTGTTCATGATGTTTTGTCTGTACTTTGAGATATGTCTTGCCCATGATCCATGTTTATCCTCGTTTCAATCCTTGTCTCAGTTAACCCTATTCCTGTTGTAGATCCATGATGTCCAAAAGTGTACAAGATCATAACATTAACCATATATGTGTGGATATGAAATGCAATCTTCTACAATTATTACACAGCTTTTAAGTTTGTCAATTAGTTGGTCTTGGAACATTTGTAATTCCATTGGTCAATATTGCCCATTATGACATTATATGACATTTCTGTGGAGTCTTTTATGATTACTACACAACTTTGACAATTGGTTTCAGAAAATTCATATTTCCATTGGTCAATTTTACCCATTATGGCATTACATAATGATGAGTAACAATGGTCATGAGTGAGTGAGTGAATATGGAGTTTAACGTCGCTGCGGGAATCTTTCACCCATCTGCGACGACAATGGTCATGATGCAATGTGGACAGAGGTGATGACATGGTTGTACTCATATAAATATTACTTTTCTATAAGGAAGATAAGCGATGTTGACTTATTTAAATACACTTGTTCATTTGAATTCATTATGGGCAAGATAAATCCATTGAAACTGACAAAGAAATAGATCTATCTCCGGTATCTGTCTGTCAGTTGCAGCCACTGGTTACATAGATTACTTAACAGTGACAGGTCGCACATGTTACTTCTTTAACTACAGTAAGCTGAGGAGATGTTGACGAGGGAATCAATACTATTCACCCAAAAACCGAGATCCACAGTTGGAGTAGAAAATGTTGTCCTTTGTTACAATCATCATTGAATGTCACGAGGCTGAACATACCAATGTACTTATCAAGACCGTATCAAGCCTGGGATTAAAACCTGAGTTGTGTGCATGTAAGTTCGACACTCTTCCCACTCAGCTAAAGGGGTATCAGCATGCAGGCTGAGGGCAGTAGGAGGACTTTATATGACTGAGGACTGTGCCCATCCTAGGATTCGAACCCGAGTTGTTGGATTGTGTCCAATGTATTGTTAAATGGCTTAGTTCAGTGACAGTTGTAAAATGATATTTGGAGTCCTGTTCTAAGAAGCAATTGTAACCAATGACTGTGTCGATCATGGACGAGTTGCTGAATTGCCAGTCCAACAAAACTGAGTAAAAAGGGTTAATACTGCTGGCCAAGACGAGTAGGATCATCTTATATGCTGGAAAGATAATTTGAGAATCTGAATATCTATAAACTTTAAAAATAATAAACCTTTATAATGTTTTACATCAGCATAAAGTAATTAGTAAGACTTGACACTTTCTGTCCATTCAAGAAAACCATTAGAAAGACCAAACAGGTTTCTCTTGAAGTAGTCTCCAATGGTTCAAGGTCATCTCCTTGGAAGAGGTAAAGCTCAGTAATCTCACAAAGGCTCTTCATGTTAAATTACTACTATTGAGTGTTAACTCTAGAAGGAGCACTAAGCTTGTCTGTGGATAATGATCACACTGCTACAATTTAATTGCACTGTACTCATGAAAGACAAAGTGTTTTAATACTGGTACCAAATGGAATTTCACAAAATGACTATCATTTAACATCGATGTGAATAAACTTCAGTCATAAAGTTCCATATTATTGTGGTTTTTTTCTTTAAATTATTTTCAGTTCTATTTGCCTTCAAGAAATACAATGATTCCAATAAATATTTATAGATCAGACTTTAGGACCTGTCATTCCATATCCACTAATTTACCATTCCAACTCTTGTATAGACCTCCAGTCACAGACCACCAGGGGGCGTGATAGGTAGCCAGGGGGGCCATCTTGTCTGGGGACGAAAATATCGGTCTGCTTGACGAATGAGGAGCCCTTAGGGTGGGCAATTAGTGATAAAGATTAACACAGAAAACAGTCATTTATTGGTCTGGAGGTATCGCATGGTCTGCAACTTCCTTTGAATCAAGATCTTTTGAAATTCAATACCACTGAGTGTGAATCGATGTTGTTAATTAATAGTACATTAACATTAAACTATAGTCATGTTACATGTACTTAGCAGCAGTGGAAATTTCAGGCTATTCCAAGAACACATCAGAAATTCAGTCTATAAACACTCATTACTGTATCAATATCTATCCCAGATCAGGCCCCGAGAATTACGAAACTTTTTTAGTTTTTGAATTCTGGATATTCCAAGAACGCAACAGAAATTCAGACTTATCAATGTTTATCCTAGATCACGCCACAAGTTTATGAAACTTTTTGAATAAGATTTACTGAAAAAAATCAAAATTTATATGAGGATTTGTGAACACATTCAACATGAAAATGTACCCAAAATGTTTTTTAGTCTCTGGGACAGGTGGATTGTTAACATTTTCCCTGCCACAGGCGATCACAGATGCCCAATTGAATAGTGAATCTGATTAACCCTCTCCATGCTGGATTAGGTACAGACACAACTCTTTAGGGCATATCTGGTTGCCTCCAGCAGAGTTAACCTTCTCCCTGCTGAATAAAATCAAAGTGTTCTATTTCTGCATGTGATCGGCCAGATTAAGTCGCCTTCAGCATGGAGAGGGTTAATCCAACATTTTGCAGCATTTCACTGAAGGTCTATTGACATAGTTCTGAATGAATGATAAAGTTGTTCAGTATAATTGTACATGTAATGCTATAACCTCAGTAATCTCTAAAGTGGCAGACATTGTGTATGCATCGGTTGTCATAGACTTGGAGTACCTCAAACATGTCACAGTCCTCGAACACCGAAAATTATTATTCAATGGTCAGAATACGTCTGGCCGAAATACACCAAGCAAATAATTCATTTACAATGTTCTGCGAGTATCGTTATTGAAAATTATTTGGCCTGGTAATAACATAATTATTCCATTCGAGCATTGCGGAAAAAATAATAACTGTCCTAGATATTTGCCAACTAATCCGATACATTCACAGGATGCATTCTCGCAGAGATCTATTAAGCACTGTACAACTCTGAGGAAATGAGTTCATTGGTCGCGTGCGTCTTTTCACGCGGGCTGCGAAGTTAACGCAATGTCCCAGTCCCAGAATGCATCAGGAGAGTGCCAGGATTAAGTGTTCGGTAAGGCGTTGTTATTATTGGACAAAGGGATTCCCATCATGCTCACTTCCTGTTTCGTGTTGGCCGAGATTTTGTAGACTTAAATATCATTTGACCAATATTGACATATGGGGCAGCATTTCCCCGGACCATTGATGCCAAAGGGGGAACAGTTCTATATTGAATCCATCGAATCTGGACCAGCTATTTGGGGAATACATAATCCAAGAGTAATTGTAAGCCATAGAATTAATGGCGGTCAGTATATATGTAATAATAATAATGCCCAATTTGTATTACTCCAAATCCACGCTCAAAAGTGTGCCCATAATTCTACGTTGTTACCACAGTCAATGTACACAATGATAAAATGGAAATAGATTTCTCCAAATATTTAAAAGGCATATAGATACAAAATCAATGTGATGCTGGTCTAGTAAGATGTAGACGTCTGCTTGCTGAAGTGATGTCTGGTAGCTAAAACAATGGATATACACACCAGAGTATCATTACATTGAAAAATCCATAAATGTCGAACAATCTCCACTAAAACTTCCATGAAATAGACAAGCTGTACACTTTTAAGACAAAACTAAAAACTCACTTCTTTACTGAAGTTTATGGAGTTTCATTGTTCACCTATTTCCCAAAAGTGCATTTGAGCAGTTATTTAATAATAATAATAATAATAATAATAATAATAATACAATAATTATTATTATTATAATATTTAAAATTCTTTTTTTATATATATATACTACTAATAATAATACTTATTAATTATAATAATAATATGTATTAATAATAATAATAATAAAAATAATAATACGTATTAATAATAATAATAATAAAAATAATAATAATAATAATAATAAGTCTCTGAGACTGTGTGGTGCTAGTCCAACAAGATGTAAATATTTTTTTAAATATGGTATTCACTATGTCTGTTCTCTGGAAGGCTGGCTGCTAGAGAATGAATATGGCATCACAGAGTACCAGTACATTGCAACATCTATGAGGTGCTGCTCTGGCAAGATTTAGCCTCTAGGGAATGATGACTAGAAAGTAAAGCAACTGCTACGACAGCTAGAGCAGAGAAGCCACAATGGTAATGCCACCAGGTTCTGTATCAGCTTTCCTTGAGATTGATGATCGCCATCAACAGATCCATCACAATTAGATGGAAGAATACATATGCACATGTATAATGCATTATCATTATTATTAGCGTTCAGATAAAATTCTAGGAATCTGATTGGTCAAGAGCCCAAGCATAAACACTGTATCAAGGTAGCTTCATTTGTTTTGCTGTAAGTTACACAGACTTCTAGACTCCCTAATATTTCTTGTATTAGGCGGCCGGCCATTTTGCTCTAATGATCGCGCTACAGCTGACGACTCTGTAACTCAATATCACTAATTTATAATCGATAGTATACTACAATAACCCAATAAACAATTTGTAGTCCATTTAATACTACAATAACCCAATAAACAATTTGTAGTCCATATAATACTACAATAACCCAATAAACAGATTGATTAATGAAGTGTGAGTTAAAGGTTAAAGTGTATCTCATTCAAGTTATAGACAATAATTAGGCATAATTTTCTCTAACATTGCCCATGGCGCTAGACAATTACATCATAATCACTGTCTAGATCGCGCCGTGAATGACCATTACTACTCCTCATTACATGCATCCCTCGATAAATGTGGTTTCATTGGTACTAGACTATAATAACAGAACCCAGACACATCTAATACCAGTAGAGAAGCAGCGGTATATAACAGAACCCAGTTACACATAGAAACAGTACAACAAAGATATATATACCTTTTGTTCTATTGGGGTTTATAGCTTTGAAGATTTTTTTTCACTTACATCATGACTTGTCAGTTTGGGGAAGGAGGAAACGTGCAACATCTGCAGCGCTGAATGTTGCAGTAAACCTGCGAGCACTGGCTGGTACCGACATACCAAGGATGAATAGCTGCAATGCCATGCTACAGACAGTGCATCCTATCAATTTTGCATCAGAAAGGTAACTTCCACAAACATTGCTATACCAGGCTCCCAGGGCAAGATTTGAACCTGGAACATTTGGCTCTGAAGTCCAACGTTCTAACCATTGCACTACCACCTACCCAGCAAAGATGCACAACAACTCCCTTAGTTGAACACCTAGGCATTGCTTTGCCATCAGAAGATAGTTCAATGACACATGTACTGTTTTAGTGGAACAAATACCCATCAGGAAAGTATCCCTAAGCTGTGACCATACTGTTACTTGCAGAAAGCATTGGACACCAAGGTGACACAGAGACTGGGAGACTTCAATCTACGATCTAGAGATAAGAAAACAATATACGATCTAGAGATAAGAAAACAATCTACGATCTAGAGATATGAAAACAAAGGGATTGATGATCTTGCTGGTACAACACTCAGCTCGCTCCGAGATCACTCAGTGCAGTAAGTCTTTATGGATCCTGGTCTACAGGAATAATGCAAACTTTCCCCCCTAGACATTGGTTCCAGTGCTGTGGTATATCTGAGGCTGTCATTGGGGAGCAGAGAAAGCGAACACAGAAAGAGAGTCAAACCTACTGACAATTCGTGTGGCTTAATTTTGTTAATTCAATTTCCTGGACGGTTGATCCCAGTGCCATGCTGCAGAGGAAGTCACTCATTTGGACGTGGGCAATGTCAGGAGTTGGTCCATATTTGGGCTGTCATGATTAACTGATGCACCGATGAATCGCTATTTCTATTCCAACATGACGATGCACGATCCGTTCTTTGTGAGTCGATTCATAATGTTATTGTAGATCAATTTTTAAATGGATCAGTCTAGTCAAATTTTAAAATCATTTTGCACATTCAAATCAAATCACATATTCTTCAAAATATAGATATTTTGGGCCCAAGATAAAATCTGTTTGAAAATATAGATGGAGATTATCACTAGCTAATTGTTGTAGGTCATTCATTTCCTCATAGTAATAAAGAAATAGATATATCAACATAGATGACAACAATGATATATCTATTTCTGATTACTGTGAACTAGGTGGAAATTAATGGACTACAATAATCTTCATCATCTTTGTCATCATCATCTTTGTCATCATCATTGTCATTATCATTGTCATCATGGTCATCATCATCATTGTCATCATTATTGTCATCATCATCATCATAACTGTCATCATCAACATTGTCATCATTATCATTGTCATCATCATCATTATTGTCATCATCTTTATTGTTGTCAACATCATCATAATTGTCATCATCATCATCATCATCATCATCATCATCATCATCGTCATCATCATCATACATTCTCAAGGATTGGGTGCTGACAATGCATTTTAGCAAATAATAAAACATTCAGTAATGGCAAGCATGGTTCTCTGTAAGTGTATAAAATGGCCGTGTTGCTATCAGCAAATGGTCAAATCTCAAGTAATGAAGCTAGCAGTAATGCAATTACTCGTCTCTGTGGGGTGTCGGGCTATCAGTGGGAGGGGGAGGGAGGGACAGCAGTAAATTACTCCTCAGAATGCCATTATAATACCGTAAAACCAACGGAGGAACAGTGATGCCTGTCCAAGCAATGTATTCAAGTTTGCAATTAACAGGCTGATGGTACATTAATGTTTGACAATATTTGCCGGTGACTGACAATTGATTGACATCACTTGACAATTGATTGACTAATGCTTGACAATGTTTGACATGTACATGTATATTAATATTTGACAATATTTCATGGTGATTGACAATTGATTGACAGTGCTTGACAATGTTTGGCAATGATTGACAATTCCCAGTTTGATGGTACTTTCACATTAATATTTTATGTTTGACTGTGCTTGACAATTGACTGACATTGCTTGACAATTGATTGAGTGTTTGACAATGTTTGTCCAATAACTGACAGTTGAGACTTGATTTACAGTGCATGGTAATAATTGTACATTAATGTTTGATGATGTTTGACAAGGTTTGTCAATGATTGCCAATTTGGTACAAGTGTTTGACAATTATGTTGCAGATATTGATTACAAGTAAAAGCATTTTGATTTTGTCCTTCAGAAATTTCAAAGACAACAATTTTGAAACATATTCAACTTACAATAATATTCGAAACAACCATTATGAGATTTATAGACTATTTTATAAAGAAATTTCTTTACAAAAAAAAAAAATCACACTTTATTGACCATAATAAACATCAGCAAGGATATACAAAAAGAAAGAAACACATTAAACTGTATACACATAAAACAATTAACTAGAAACAAACATCATTAGATACCTTAGCAAACATTTCTTCCTACCGGTAAGTAAACAGATGCTCTACGCATTAACCTGTCCTGCCACAAGAAATCTATACTAAGAAGAATACCATTGCATGCATTGAAACGTGATAACACTAACTGGCGATGCTGTGATCGCTAAACCTTCCTCAGTGTATAGATCAGTCATCAGTATACAAACAAAAGCATGGCCACTGCCATTTAATACCGTTCTTTCTCTGCACTTGGGTGTTCATTAGGAAGCAACAAAGACCAGCTTTTATCTCCGAAGACGACGGATCCGATTATATTCCTTGGATGCTTCTGTGCCTATGTATAATTCTGCAGATAAATTTCAATTTGACACGGCATCATTGTATGTAATTAATAGGATAGATGCTTTGCCTGTACATGTACTTGTTGGTTTCTATGAGTTCTCCACATTCCTAGGTTGAAAGTGCTCGTAGGTTGTAGGTTGTTGTTAGTATGCTCGTCCAGGACTGTAGCCAGGGAGGCTTTGGCCACTGAACTTACCGTATATCTTAAAACTTTAAAAAAAATAGATATACCAGTACGGTATGTGAGACCATATAGTTATTTGATACCCAGATTTTTGTGTGAAAATATAATTACAATTTGATATTTCAGCCAGTTGGTTGGATCGAAATTATAAATAAATATAATTCAATTTGATATTTTGGCAAGTTGGTGGGGTGAAATATAAAAATAATAATAATTGTAGATTAGAATGGTCAGTTGGCAGAAAATAAATATATACTGTATATATAGTTGAACAACATAAGTACATGCAGAAAATCTGCCGCTAATATCTAATATGAAAATCAGATTTAACAATCTAATAGTAAATGTGAATCCATTAACATTTTCCTAACCATAATACATTTGAATTAAGACTTCACAAATAAATGTTATTGTTATAACAAAAATAATACATTAAGCTATTATATTAAAAAGTTAAGCAGTTCCATAGCAGGGCAGCTTTAAATCTTGATGAGATACATTTGTGACCCAACAGCTTTTACTTCTCATCTCTTTAACGTATGGAGTCAATCATTTTGAATAGGACATTGTTGAGGTTAGTCTAATGTAACAATGATTCTCTTTACTTCCACATAGAGGAAACATGAAGAGATTTACCACAATTACATTATATCGTTCGTCGCGGAACTGTGTCAACAATCTGTCCATGCAAGCCTGAAAGCTTCCGTTTGGAGACAGTGTTTACTCGCTTCCAATGTGGCATGTCCCGCAAAGTTTATTTACTAATCAGATTACAAGATGCCAAGAAGCCATCGATATTGATCTTATAAAAAGCATGTAGATGAGTATGACGGATAAAGTACTGTAGCAACATCTGTCTATGTAAGGCAAGGAAGTAAGGTAGTAATCATTAATGGAAAATTAAAGGGGCATTGTTGTGACATTTGTGTTCCAAAACCAGGAAGTTCAGCGATCATACGTAACCCAAGGGGTACTATTCCATTCTGCTATGTAAACGGGCATGGTGCAAGAGACAATTGTGATTTCAGCGGAAAACAAGTCTAGGGTTTGGAGGCTGGAGGCCGTTTAGGGGAAATAAATCGACCCCTAGTAAAATACATCTGGATTTCCATGGATCTGCAGAAAATTCCCTAGTAAAATAAATCTGGATTTCCATGGATCCGCAGAAAATTGCAATGCCTGTATAAAATACAGCCTGGGTCAAGTCAATACTCATCACCACATCAACGCACTAACCAGGACCGATCATGCTTACTTGTAACCTAACCTGAGCAAGATGTCACAGAGTCATGAGCCATCACGAAGGCAATATAGTTTCAGACTTTTAGGTCATGAAATAAAACCTGACTTTCAGATTTCACTGGATAATGTTTTAATGGAAAATTATAAATCTACATTATTATTGTAACAATTATAGTGAGTGTGATTTCATTATTAGGCTCTACCATTTTTTATTTTAGTGAAAAATAAAAAATAAATTATGAATTGAGAATTAGAGCTGCTCAGTTTAGGGCAGGAGGAAACATCCGTATTTGATAATGCTGCTTTTAAGATGGTGTAACGATGATGTAGTCTAGTGTTAGTACAACATCCTGTAGACTCTATTTATTGATTTTACATGTACTATTAAGACATTATCTATACCATTGGTGCCAAAATGAAAAACGGTGTCAGTTAGCAGTCTACTGCCACAGGCAAAGAACGCTTCCTATAAAAGAAAATATATTTGGCTGGCAATGACATGCCATTAATGGGGAAATACAGTTTTACTTACAACACTTTTAATTTCCGCTCGAGAATCAGAATTTCAGAATCCAACTTAATTTCTGAGGATTTCTGAGGATGTCTGCATTCTTTGCTAGGTACCAGCTCTGTAGCATTATTGTCTTGGAGGGGGTGGGTGGTAGTGCAATGGTAGAATGTTTAGACTTCAGAGACAAAGGCCCTATGTTCAAATCCAATCCAAGGATCCTGCATCAGTTTGTGAAAGTTACCTTTCTGATGTCATTTTGATAGGATGTGCTGTCTGTACCGTAGCAACACAGTTATCATCCTTGGTTTGTCAGTACCATCTGGTGCTTGCAGGTTTACTGCAGCCTTCAGCACTATGGATGTTGCAGGTTTCTTCCTGCCCAAAACTGACAAGTCGGAATAGAAGTTAAAGAAT
Source organism: Lepetodrilus galriftensis (assembly GCA_032361785.1). NCBI lineage: Eukaryota > Metazoa > Mollusca > Gastropoda > Lepetellida > Lepetodrilidae > Lepetodrilus > Lepetodrilus galriftensis. The sequence goes on along the minus strand of JAUTBZ010182650.1, from coordinate 7,035 downwards.
CTTGAAAGCAGCTCTAAATCCCAAATAAATAAATAAAATAATTAAATACAATTACCATTGTGACGTGAGTGAATTATTGTTTTACGTCACAGCAGGAATCTTTCACCCATACTTGACAGTATTGTTGTGGAAGAAACAAATAAATAGATTTAAAGGTGAACGACATTTATAGGAGGAAACCAAAGAGCCAAATGATCGTCATTAATCTGCCGATACAAAGGTTAAACATTGAAAGGGATACAGCATGACTTACAAGACCTCAATTTAGAGAATTTACCTTGTCAACAGTACCTAGGAAAATAATGAATGGATGCAATATTGCCGCCAAAATCAATGAAGACATCCATTGTTAGTTTTCCTGTCTTTAATGCCCAGTTTTCCCAGGCTTATAGCGCCATTGAATCGCTTATAGCGCCATTGAATCGTACAATCACAGCAGGTTTCGTATAAACAGTAATTTATAGGCCTTTTGACTCTTAAGTGGAGGTAACTCCATGTGACGGCATGAATGAGACATAAATACCTCATAAATATCTCAATAGTAGATGGTCTCGGAATTGTCATGTTAAATAAAAATTTAAAATAGATCTTCATCATGTAATAATTGTACAAGCCATGATATGAGTCAAAGAATCTTGAAAGTTTGTGTAAATCCCAAACTGAAAAAAAAAAGTAATAAAAGAAGAAATGGTTTTCTTCTTGTTTTTTTCTCGACTTGAATATAACCCACATAACATTTGTGCACATAGTATCACTATCTCGAAATAATTTTGTAAAAAAAACAACAACTAAAATATAAATGAATAAAAGTACAGACTTCAATTATTGTCCAAATAACATAACATCATCTGTATACACCTCTGAGACTGAAGACCTAGTAATGTATGGGAAAACATACTCAACACAATTAATTACCAGTAAGGGCCAACAGATATTTTGTGGGGAAGATTTCTAATAAACATTGGAAGTCTGCTATAAATAGATTAAGTCTGGTGCCATTATTCTTCCAACGTGTCTGCAAGTGCTTAAAGAATATCTGTAGACATTTGGAAAAGTTGGAAAAGTAATATAAAGCTAAATGTATATGTCTGAAAAGGTTACTGGCTCTTAATTAATTTTTGTTGGGTATGTATCTATCATGATTTTATCTCAGTGCAACAATTCTCAGAGGTCATCAACAGATACGGACAAACATTTAACAAGTTTATGTGTTATCTCAGCTAGACACCAATGGTGCCACCCAATGTTTTATCACCATCCACTAGATGGCGCTGTATAACTAACTCCGCTATATAGGAAGTGTTTCAACATGCTTTGACACATCTTTGCGCATTCGCCAATTTGGATTGACAGAGCAACATTTGCAGGTATACGCTCAGACTTGTGGAAGGATTCCATTATGGCGGAAATGGGTGAAGATGTCTTGAAATATATTTAAAACTTTTTTTGCAAATAAATGTAAACACTTTCATTGTCATATACTAGTATTAAATTATCAGAAATGGGAAAGACATTTTTAGAATAGACAATACATAGAATAGACAATTCATGGGAAATGGTGTAGAATTCTATTTCAAATTAGCAGCAATTTGATTGGAAGGGTTGTACCGCTATACTGGAAACCTACCGTTCAGGTACAAGCATATATCTCATTTCTGAGATGTCATGAAGTTGTGATGATTGATCTCTATAAGGAGATCTAGCAATTGTCAAACTACTTTCCTCACAACAATGGATACATGCATTCATTCTTTCAGAAATTACGAGGATTATTAATTTATTATTTTTCCTTTTTACTATCAGAACACAAAGGCATGTTGGTTTATATATTTATTAAGTGATCGAGATAGAATTACATATATTTATGAAAATATTTTCAGTCCAAATGGTGTCATTTGAACACTTAATACCTTATCATATTTTTTAATATCTCAATATTGTTTTGCAAATTGCATTCTAGTTAATTAGTCATACATCTGGGAAGTCTTTCCAGTTTTGAAGAAATAATTTTGTTAGATGATAAAGGTCATGATGGTCATCAAGGACTATATATAGTCTATATATAAATTTAACATAGTCTTTGTAAACTGAAAACAAACTGAAAGATCTGGTAAACAGTGACGAATTGCAGGATTTCCTTAGAACATAATAAAAATATATATTTAAAATGATATAAAAATGTTTTTCTATGACCATCAGCCTAATGCCATCTGAGCCTACCGTCTTTATGACAGATGAAGCAAAGAATTTGTCCAACATTGGCATTTTTTTAGCCCTTCATCCCCTGCTTTAACATAAGTCTGACCATTTCCTTTGGCTTGGGTGATGGTAAGGTCAGAGGTGCACGAGGAAATGCAAAGAAAAAGTCCCGGAAACGTAATCATTTATTTTTTTATCCTGGAAAATGTCAACTGAGAATTCTGTGTTCTGCAAGGTGTTGCTCTATTGTCTCCAACAATATGTGTAATTGACAAAACTTTCGGAGCAGAAAGTTGCAAATGGATGAGATGTCTCTGAGTGCTGCGGTCATAGTACTAGTCAGTCAAGCAGTATAATAGTGACAGGAACTGGATTCGTTGCCATGGTACTAAAGGAAATGTACTGTTTGCCATGGTACTAGATGAACTGCACTAGTTATGGTGGCAAATGATTGTACTGCACTGGTTGTCTTGATACTAAAAGGAACTGCAATGGTTACCATGGTAATACACTGGTTGTCATGGTACTAAAGGAACAGCACTAGTTACTATGGTAATACACTGGTTGTTATGGTACAAAAGGAACAGCATTTATATGTATTGGTACTAAAGGAACTGCATTGATATGTATTGGTACTAAAGGAACTGCACTAGTTACTATGGTAATACACAGGTTGTCATGGTACTAAAGGAACTGCATTGATATGTATTAGTACTAAAGGAACTGCACTAGTTACTATGGTAATACACTGGTTGTCATGGTATTAAAGGAACTGCATTGGTATTCATTGATACTAAAGGAACTGCACTGGTTGCCATGGTACTAAAGGAACTGCACTGGTTGCCATGGTACTAAATGAACTGCAATGTTTCTCTTTTATGACAGGACAGCGCAGATGGTAGCTCAGCAGACAATAAATCTAAAGGTTTGTGTTTGAACACCATGGTTCAATATTATCTCCACAATACAGAATTCCTCACTAATGGAAAATTATGATGAAATGTCAAAACACATTTTTGAATAAATGTCATAAAATGTCCGACAGTTAAGTTTCCGCAAATCAAATAATCTTGGACCAATAGTCTTGGACCCCAGAGAAATTGATGGTTCCAGTTGATTAAGATTAGTAATTTTTCGAGAGATATCTTGCATACATTTGTAAAGTTTTTTTCTTTCAAAATGACCATTTCTTTTAGATCTATACAATCTAAGGTCAAGCACGCTGCTTGGAGTAATACTTTAGAAAAAAAGATGAAACATGAGTATTTCATTCCAATAAATTAAACAGAATGTGTCAAAGATAGCTATAGGAAGCAATGTTACATCAAAGCAATTTTCTAGGCAATAATATTTTATGTATTGTAAAAATGAAAGACATTTAAGAGCCTTTCTTCCTTGATGAAAGAAAATCAATAAACTTGTGAGAAAGAAAGTTTAGCAAAAATATATTTTGTTTTTGAAAAGAATATAATTATTGAACTACATATGTGCGTATATAATAATGAATAATCATCTCAGAAAACAAAACAAAAATGAAATCAAGAAATAACAATAATAAACAAAGTTTAATTATTGGTTAATAAGTTAATGCAATAACAAAATAATAACAAGAAATAACATTACTTATATAGTACCTGTCTTATAATAACTACATGTACATGTATTATGTAAACAAATTCTAAGACATATTATAAAAAGAAATCTATTCATAACTTCTGTACAAAATTATATAAAAAAGAAACCCCTTTGGTATTTTATTTTATTTTATCTCACTGAGAACAGAAAATGTGCTACCACTTTGTGTTGGATATAGGCCAAGGTTATGAAGCAAGTTCCACTTTCACTTTCACTTTCACTTCAGGCCATAAGTTATTAGATTTCTTGGTTTACGAAATTTTCTGTGATAATTATTTTTTATTTTCCAAAGTGGTAAAAGTTGGGTCGGCAGATCTGTAAACCAGGTAATCAAATAACTATGGCCTCACTAAACTTCACTGTTACAATTAACAGTTCCATCGATGTTACGAGGCATAAATGATACTTGAATACTTGTGTTTACTCCAATGGATCTTAAAGGAGTTTTATTACTTTGTATAAAATTACATAACATGTGTGGGCAGTTCTGATATTGCCTCTGTGGGTGATAAAAGGAGGAAAGATGGGGAAAGTAGACAAAGCATACTGGCATAACTACCATACTCATGCATGTACTTCAAAGCCATGCTGAGAAAAAATTTAAAAATTATTGTCTTACAAATGTCCTCAAACAACGTTTAGTTTGTGTTGGAGCTGAGTGCTTGTGTTTATTTAATTGTGGAGTTTTGCTTTCATGTAGCAATTGAAATCAATTCTATCCGATTTATGAGAAGAACGTGTTTTCAACATGAAATTCAATATCAATATTGGTTCTTGCAGATTGATTCCTTTATGCAGTACTAACACAATGCTGTTGCAGTGTCAACTCTTGCTGTAAGCTCTAGCAATGTTAGCTCTTGCAGTGTTAGCTCTTGCAGTGTTAGCTCTTTCTGAATAGCTCTTGCAGTGTCGACTCATGAATTGTTTCTGCTCATGCAGTGTTAGCTCTTTTAATGTTAGCTCTTTCTGAATAGCTCTTGCAGTGCTAGCTTGATAGCTTTCTGAGTTACATGAGAAACAAGTTCCTCAATCCTCATACATTCCTCATATTTATAATTCTACTCGACAGAATCTTTTTCTCACTTCTTCCATCAGACATGTCACATGATCCAGCTTACCATCACCTCATGACTATATAAGCCCTAAACTGAGTAATTGAATTGAATTGAATTCCAAACTAAACAGGTCATACATTTCAGAAAGGAGGAGTGTGCTTATATCTCCTCCGAGGCACACACATTAACACGTAATCAGGTTAGTTTTGTTCGTCACTCAACCTAGCTCATCTGAAGTCTGGAGAATCGATGGTAACTTTGTTACATTGCTAGCGTCCAGACAAGGCAAAGTGGTCAAGAACAATACCAGCAGTGTCTGGTTGTACTTGATTGTGTAATTAATTAATGTCATATTATTAGTCGGTTTGTTGGTGTAAGTCTAAGATCTGTCTTAAAAAGCTGCATCAATTAAGATTTGATTACCGGTAGTCGCAATGAAAAATACAACAGTTGTCTAGTATAGTGGTTAGTGTGTTTAGACTACAAAACACAAATTATGGGATTAATATTTTTTGTTTAAATGGGCTGGGAAAGTAAAGATAGATTATATTATATTGTATAGCTAGGACATATTACTTTGGTTTGTCAGAACCTACCTTGGGTAGTGGGACCTTTACTTTATTTTACTTTTGTTTATTTTTTTAAAGGTTCTTTCACTTATATCACGCCTTTTCGGTTTGACCGTTTGGTACAGGAAGAAACCCACAACATCTGCAGTGCTGAATGTTGCAGTAAACCTGCAAGCACTAGCTGATACTGACAGACTAAGCATGCTATAACTGCATTGCCATGGTACAGATAGTAGGATGTACTATCATGGTAGCGTCAGAAATGTAACTTTTGTGGACATTGATGCTGGGCTCCTGGGACAGGATTTTAACCCAAGGCCTTTGGCGCCAGTCCAACATTCTACCAATGTACTACCACCACTCACTCATCTAACCATAAGAAATTCCTATGATATCCCAGAAATTGGCTGAAATAATAATGTGTTTAATTTTCTTAAATTAAAACATTAATGAACAGTTATTCTACAAACATGGCCCAATCTTCTAATAGTCTCCATTGATTCGACCAGTGGCTAATCAACACTGACCGACTATAATATTGACCATGTACGGTTGGACAAAGGTCAGTGGTCAAGGTGATTGCGCATCTTCGCTTACTGTTAACATCTGATGAACGCTCCTCCTATAACAGGCTGTTCAAGAGGTTAATAGATCAGATCGAATTAGTCTGCATAGACGGCAGGTACTCAGATGGCCATTTTGTTTTGCGACCTACGACCTTTTCCTGGCGTGTTGGCCATCAAAGACACGACTGTGTGGTCAGATCTGACGAGAAACAAATCTCGCAGCGACAATGTTTTCCCTTCAATCCCGTCACGATCAAAGAACTGTTGAGAATGACCGCCTATTATCAGGGGATATTGTGATCAGGTTTGGGGCTTCGTGTCTTCGGGCGCCAATGTTGTCATTCTAGAATGATGTCTTCCGAGTCTCTAAACATTCTCATCATATTCCGCCCACAGATTACCTCAGTAAGACTGGAACAGACATAAACCATCACTCAGACGAGGTCTATGGACAGGATAACTCATCCGGGTCTTTACATCAGGAAGATCCCGGCCAAACCTTGTAAATGTAAGCTATGTATAATTAACACTTCAGCTAACAAAGTCTGTGGTGGCAGTGTAAATTGAATGCTTGTGTTTGCCGGGATAATCGGGCATTAAGTTACCCAGGTTTATGATTAAAAGGTTAATGACAATGAGCCCTCTGACAATGGTTTGAAGTTGGTGTTCATTTGTTCTTTAATAAAGCAGCACCATGAAGGGGATTGTAGGTGGTGTGTGGTGGCTTTAATGTTGCTTCTCAATGTGGTGGTTGTAATTGTGTGTGATTTGTGTGTGTGGGAGTGTGTGTGTGTATGTGTGTGTGTGTGTGTGTGTTTGTGTGTATGTGTGTATGTGTGTGTGTGTGTCTTTGAGTGTGTGTGTGTGTGTGTATGTGTGTGTGTGTGTGTGTGTTTGTGTGTATGTGTGTATGTGTGTGTGTGTGTGTATGTGCGTGTGTGTGTGTGTGTGTATGTGTGTGTGTGTGTGTATGTGTGTGTGTGTGTGTGTGTGTGTGTGTGTGTGTGTGTG